>CABFWB010001028.1:45620-64815 GCA_902151455.1 Timema bartmani | reverse complement strand
ATATTATTTATTCAGTGGAAGGCTATATTAGGGGCTCCTAATATTAAAGGTGCTAATCAATTTGAGTCCTCCAATTAGAATTGGTATAGCTATAAAAACAGATCATAATAAATGCACGAGCTGTGGCAATTAAGATATATATAAAACTATATATATATATAGTGTGTTAAATATATATATATATATATATATATATATATATATATATCGATATGTATATAGATTTTACTCTTTCTTTCTCTCTCATATATATATTTTACTCTTTCTTTCTTTCTCTAATATGTATATATATATTGTAATTGCTACAGCTCATGCATTTATTATATTTTTTTATAGTTATACCAATTCTAATTGGAGGACTCAAATTGATTAGCACCTTTAATATTAGGAGCCCCTAATATAGCCTTCCACTGAATAAATAATATTAGATTTTCATTTTTACTTCCAGCATTAACCATATATTAGCAAGCAGATTAGTTGAAAATGGAACATGTACTGGATGAACAGTTTATCCAACTGTTTCATGTACTATTGCTAATGCTGGAGGATCTGTTGATATTGCAATATATACAGGTGTCTGGGCTACATCACTGAAAGCCCAATTTGTGGAAAGATTAACTAATACTAAAGTACTGTTGCCCAGGGGACGCCCAAGACCTGTCAGGTGAAACTGATCGTTTAATGGCATGCACAGGTAAGGCCGCCAGTTCTTCGTTAACTCTGGAGCGCTACACGTGTATGTCAGCTATTCAATTAGTAATTTAATAATAAGTTTTTGTAGTCCAATAGTGTATTAAGTGTAGTTAACTTTGTATTTTATTTGATTATCATACAGACATATAATATAGGGTTTAATGTACAACCTTTAAATCAAATTTTTCAAATTTTTAAATACAATTTAAAGTAGTTTTTTTTAAATAAAGTGTTTACTACAAAAATGGCAGCTCCAAAAGAGTATAGTAATAAATAAACAACTGTATTTTTGTAGATGTATAAATTGAAACTTGTCTTTGGAAGGTTAAAATCAAAGAATATTCGGATCGGGCATGGAAAGCGGCAACGTACGACAGATTAGCACAATTGCTGAAGACTGTAGATCCGGGGGCGAATTGCGAGACAGTGATAAATAAAATAAATAATCTCCGTAGCAATTTTAGGAAAGAATGAAAAAAAATTTACCGCGACAAGATCAGAGTAGAACTGTGATATTATGACAGGTAGACCTGAATAATGTAGGGGTAGAAGACCGGACAGGCGTCACAGTACTGTGAACTCATATGTGTAGGCCCAGCTTAAGCCTATTGTACTTAGTATTTCCTAGAAGTGAAAAGTAACAATCTGGTGAGTGGTTGAACAGCTTCTAATAGCGGGTAAATGGAGATGGAGGGTGGCAAAATGCAAACTTTAAATTTCACTCAAGTTTAAATTAAGAAGTAGCTCAGTGAATGTGTTCCTTGTGTACAGTGCAGAGGTGATTATTTTTGTTTGTTAGTAAGTGGTTTAAATAATATTGTTGATGGGGTGCTTTAAAGAAAACTCAGTTTGGAAGTTTTTTGAGTATGAGATTGACGGTGATAGATCAAGATGCAAATTAGAAGGATGCACTATTGTTATTAAGGTACGTTATAATATTTTTTAAATCTAGCAATACTTTTGATCCAGTGTGTTATTTCCAAAGTGGTTCTCTGCTCTCCTTCTATGCAAATGCAGATGCACTTCCTCTAAATATAAAAATATAACTTTCCTCATTCACTAAAAAACCATTATCAAAATTAGTCCATTAACGTAGCCTGAATTGATAGAAAGATGCTGTGCTAAAGTTTTAAAAAAAATTAAAGAATCAGAACTGGAACACAATCAGGAACCGAAAAGAATCTGAACCTTTACTGTGCTCTAACCGAAACCAGAACCGGAACCTTTAAAATGTTTAACGAACAGGAAATTGAACCAGAACCAATAAAAATTTCGGTTATATTCCCTGATATATATGTCTAATGTTAATTCATCTTCTCAAACTTCAACCTTCCAACACAATGTATTTGTGTTTATCAATATATGTGTGTGAATTTTTCTACTCTTAGAAGCTAGAAGAAAGTAAGATGTCACATTTATGCATTAGCTTCATCCCACATCTAGTTCCACTTTCCCTAGGTGGGGGCTTTCTTCACTAAATTATCATTTAATTAGTTCCTTATTTTTATTGATTTTAATTATTGTATAATCATTTAGCCATTGGTTCCCCTCATTGTTAAACCAAACCATTTCTTTTGTGTTTATGACATTTCCTAAATAGTGTGGCACACTCGCTGCTTGACCAGATAAGAGCAAATACATTGAATTTTCACATGAATTTGTTTCTTTAATGGCTATCACTGATCATTCCCATTTGGGATATCAATATTAATGGAACACCCTGATGGGGAAAGAAAGTGAATTCCTTCCACATCCCCATAAATAATTTTAATAAGATCCTTCGGAAGTTTGAAAAATGTATGAAAGTTTACTTCCTTTCCTTCCACTTAAATTACATAATTATAGTGTTTTCAGACTGGTTTCACGTTTCTAAGCCACTGGGCAACTTTTCATTTTTTTAAAGGTACTTGGGTAGTATCCATGTATTTTAGTAGATAATTCTAGTTACTTTAGATTTTAAATAACAAACACATTAACACTAGAAATATCAACATTGTGAGGATAATTTGCTGGTGGCCCTTTTTTTGGATTCACACATTCACTGAAAAATGTGTAGAAATAAAATGTGGTCTGAATCAAACTCAAGAAATTAGCATAAACTGTGTAGGTCCCTCTGCATTAGTAAATTAGTAAAAACAATCACAGCTTTGTTTGCACAACTCCATAAAATCTATGATGAAAAAACAATCAAATTTCAAAAAAATCAACCAAATAAATCTGCTCCTGCACCTACCTACAAAGTGTGATACAAGCAGACAGCTGGATTTATTGTAAAGAAATGATTTGAAATAAATAGTTAAATGGATAGCGTGTGTGTTGTCTATTTTGATTTCCCTTCACTACATAATAATTAGAAACAATCATCCATTATGACAAGAATCTAACAGATTTGTCTATCCATTAGAAAATTAAATAGTTAGAAATGAAGTTTCTTTTAGTACCGAGTCTTACTACCTGTTCAGGTTACATGCATATGTACTAATTATGCTAATGAGTTAGGGATGAGGAAGTGTACCTGCATTTGTATGGAGTAGGAAATCATTTAGGAAATACCACTTTCAATTTGCCCGACCGAGATTGTACCACGATCTCACAGTCATTACGAGAGTAGCACCTTAGACCATGCGACAACCGAAGCGGCTGATGATTAGCTGTTTTATGTATGAGTCAACATGCATCTATGCTAACATATGAATTGCTGTGCCACTCAAGCAGATGATGTTCTTGAATCCAGCTTTACTCAAGAATGTGCCAAGGATATTTTTAAGGTAATTTAAAGATGAATCAAAGTCTTAACTAAATGTGATAATTTTTATTCAAAATTTTTATATTTGGATGGTTTTATCGTCTCAACATAGTATTTTGTGTTACACATTATCTTAATAATTATAATAAATTTTTTTACTAGGTCTTAAGATGACCTCACAAATTAATACTATTTTTCAAATCAAATTGGTTTACTCATTATAATTTTTTTACAATTAAATAAAAACTTAAATATCAATAGGCCTAGTTTAAAAAAGGAACTAAAACTTTATTTTATATTACTGGTAGTTTTATATTAAATATTTCAATAGGACAATAATACAGTATTGATTGATTGTGAGGCTACCCCAAAAGAAAGCAAGCTCCCCTTTCCCAAAGTTAGAAAATAGAACAAAGTTCAAAGTCTTAAGATATCTCAAACTATTTTTATGTTTCAGTGGAAATCCCCCCATTCTGTTTTGACTAAAGCATTTGTCTAAGTAATGAAATATGAACATAATAATTTTGTCTGATTTAGATAATCCTATGTGAGCTATATATTTTAAATATTATTTTTATCCATTCAGTTAAGGTGTATTCAGGGTTGGTATTGCAGTGTTTCAGGCTAAACCTAAATCTCTCATTTCTCATCTATGTTACATAGTTTTAATCTGAAAAAATTAAAGGGATATTTAAAAAAATTCCACTAAGATATATTTTTTTATGATCTAGGCCAGGGGTTGGCAATCTTTTTGGGCCACGATCAATTCATAAACTTATCAAAGGTCTCTCGAGATCTCCCATCATTTCTCCACTCTACTTTAGATTTATTTTTTTGTCTATAAAATCTTAAAACTTATTATTTATATTTAATCTTCCCTCAAATCTTTTTGTCCCTGATGTTATAGAAACATATATAGAATAAATAAAATATATATTTTTGTATATTTAACTATTTAAAATACTTCTAAGATTTTGGTCACAGATTATTTGAAAGTACATGATATAGCCTATTTGTGAGTTCAAAAGATCGACTTTCACCCTCAGTGACGATGTTATCTCCTTTTACAATCAACTGAAAATTGCCATGAGATTAACCGGTTGCTGACCCCTAATTTAGGGCCTTTAATTTTATTTTTATTAGATATTTATTAATGATCAGCAAAGGAAAATCCAGCTTTAAGTGTGACTAAAAGGCTACTCTCAAAATTAGAGCCAATTGTAAAAATCATAAAACTGGGAGAAAAAAACCTTAAAATCAACCAAATACAGTATATACTGTCAAATTTGTGGAAATTTTAAATTTTATCTTTGAAATTTCTAACAAACTGTGAAATATAAAATGTAAAAATAACTAAGCTAAATTTAGGCTAGTGAAAATATACATTTTTGGGTTATTTTATGTTAAAAAAAATAAGATTAAATAATTATTACTTATAAATACACATGAAATTGCAGAAATCTAAATGAGATTACGTTTGCAAATGAAGATAAGATAAGGGCAGTTGAAAATTAGTAATACTAATTATGTAAAACACGAACTGAAGGAATGCTAAAGAACAGTATAGATTTTTTCCTAATACAACTAAATCACTTGAAGGACTAAATTAATCATGAACACCAACTTTAAAATAACAGCCAAAACATATAGTTTAATAGTCAAAGAGGGTATACCTCCAAAAGTGGATAATATAGCAATTGTTCCAGACTAGACATTACACCGGTGCATGATTCATCCCTCAACAAATGTACACTAACCCTAAATTAAAAATTATGGAGTACAAACTATGTCTAGCCAAACCATAATGAATTTCAAATTAATAGAGAGACTTCCAGATGACTGGTATGGTTAATTCTTAAATACAAATTATATACAATTATAGTATTAAAATAAATATATGCAAGATTTTGACAATTTTTTCAATGAAATAAAACATTTTAAGGTCAACAAAATATAACGATTAATCTTTTAATTTAAGTAACACTTTAAATAGTTTTAAAGAGTTATATTAAGTAACTAGTGGCATAAAATTTTATTAATATTAAAAACAAAAATAGTTTAAGCATACTATGACATATAAAACTAATAGTATTATTGAGAACAAAATGGATAAGCAGTTAGCACCAAATTTTTGTTTGAGTAATGTTCCTGCGTAGTTTAAATATTAATCTGGTAATAATGTTGATTTTAATAATAGCTAGTATCACAACTTTTTATTTCAAGCACTTTTCACAAATATGAAAATAAAATTTCTACTTTCTAAGACTTCTTACTGTCTGATTTGACCAAAGTAATTTGTTACATCAAATAGAAAACAGTACTTTTACACAATTTTATTTTTTCAGAATATTGTTACCCTGATTTTTCTTTCTAAAGTTATCACACACAATTTATTTAAATTTGCCATCACAGTTATATCAGTTTAGAGGAAAGGGACTTGTCTTCTGTTGGTTCAGTCTTAAATTTGTAATTCCGAAATGTTCAGTTAAATATCTGCATGTTAGTTTGTTTCGTAGGTAGTCAGAAGAGCAGCGTCCACTGGCTCCATGCAGGAGGGGCAAGTGAAGCTTCGCATCAACCAATCATCAATGCATGAAACATGGTATGTGTGCATGCAAGGAAGGTAGCGCACAGCATCACTAACCACAAATTCAATCATGCAGATTACACACCTGCAAAATAAGTGATAAGAGTTGTATTATTAATACAAAATATTAGTTAATATACATTTTGTTTGCCCTGAGAGATTACAGTATGACTCTGTGGTGTTTATTGTCAAAGAGGGTGAATACAGTGTACAGATTAAAATAAACCAGGACCAACAAACTTTTTCAAAACATTCACAAAGTTTTATTCATTCATTTTTCTCTTTCCTGTACTTTAATTCATATGTTAAGCTTAAGGTGGAGTGGAAGGAAATGTGAGTTAAGGTCTGAATTTTATTGAGAAAAACCTTTTTATTTGGTCAAAATTAATAAAATATTCACTTTTCTACATACTGTAGTTATTTATTATTCATCTAAAAAGTCTATATTCATTAGATTGAAAAATGACACCCGGACACAGGAATCAAACCCGCGACCTTTGGCTTAGTATGCCAATGCTCTTAAAACTAAGCTATCCAAGTCATTCTTCACTCATATTTTAAGGCAGAATCTATGATGAATATGTGTACTAAGCCAAAGGTCTCAGGTTTGATTCCAGTGTCCAGGCGTCATCTTTGGATTCAAAGAATAGTATATTTAGATGTGGCTGCAATCGTACTTAACTATAATAGATTAGCTATTTAATCCATAAAAAGCCTACTTTCAAATGCCATTATGGTCATGAAAAATGGTCAATATTTGTTGAGAATAATATATGTTGAAAATTAAATTAAACATATATAAAAAAAATTGTTTAAAAACTGCAGAAATATTGGCCTCAACTCACTCTTCCTTTCCCCTTTGGTTTGGTGCACAGTCTACACACTAATATAAATTTTAATGTTCCTGTAATGCAAACCATTATTAATTTTACATCACTAATCAAATCTATGTTTGAAAATTTTATTTAATGTGCAAAAAGCACACTTTAAGGCTTTCAAACAATATTAGCAAATAGCCTAGATTGGTAGCAAAAAAAAGAAAGAAATAACCTATGTTTTTTCCAATGTTTATGTGTAATTTCCCTTTATTCGGTATAGGAGTTTTTGGGTGTACTGGGATGTTTTCTCAATTTATTTCCCATCTTTAATCTAAATTAATGTTTGTCCATTTCCTTAAATTTAACCATATCTCTCTTTCTGTCCCTTTAAAGTAAAGAATCAGTTCAAAGACACCCAGTCATGGCACAAGAGTGTAATAAAATAGTTATAATCTTTTAAGAATATGGAATACAACCCTAATGCAGTGTGATTAGGCACTATAGCTTAGAAGAATAAATCTACTGTACGGACACACAATATGATATAGAATAAACCTCCATAGAAAATATCCAATTAATGGGAGTAGATTAAAATAAAAGGGGTGACAAATTGTATGAGCACCAGCAACAGATTTCAGTTTATGACCTTGAAAGTTCAAGTTTCTTGATTCTAGCAGAGTTGAGCTTGGGTTGAATAAATATATAATTTTAAAACTTAATTATATAGATAAAAAACAAAAAGGTGTTAAAATTTTTTAATAATAATAATAGCCTTTATTCATCTGGCGAAGTTAAGGCGTTAGCCTTCTGTTCCACTTAACCAGCGTTGAATACAACATACACTATTACATTTATTGAAAAACAAACTACTTTTAATAAAGAAATATTCAAATAAGTATAAAAACATTCACTCGCTCATTCATACACTCATTTAAAGCTCAAGTAGTTTCAAGAACTCAGTTTTACTTATATGATAAGATATATATTGCATGATCGCACGCTTGAAAGGAATTTAAATGTTAGGTGACGAGTCGAGATATCTAGTTTGTTCCAAGCCTGTGATGCCAGAAAAGTAAAACAACGAGAATATACTTGAGATCAATCTGTAGAGTGGATTCTAATCTAGTAGCAGGGCTGTGTTTGTCAATGAACCTCTTAAGAGCTTCCAGCTGAGTGGCAAAATTTCTTGTGATATGAAGATTGAAGATTTTGTGAGAAAAACTCTATGAATTTCTTTCATCGCCTTAATATCCCAAAACATTATTTATATTTGGCTCGTGAAACATGGGATCTCAGAGATGATTACTAGCAAGTAAGGGTGAAAGTTAGTCATTTAAGGGTTGTTAATGACAACAATGAAAGGGACTTATGCAAGAGTGCAATGCCCTTGTAACGAAGCATGAAGACTAAAAACAATATTTATTACAAGTCGTAGAACATAGGCAGCGTTATCCCCGACTGCAGTAAAAAAACTTAATATCAGATTAGTAAAGTTACAAGAAACTATGATTAAAGTAATTTAACTGGTTTTCTCAGTGTTAACAATGAATATTATCTCGAGTGGGAAGAATGTTCTGTTGTCTTTGATAGGCATAGTTAATTTAGATAAGAATTTGTGTGTGAAGTTTTTCAAAATAATTAATGCAGGCCTAGCAATATTTCTGTATTAATTGATGTATAATTGTATGATGTACAATCTATGCAATCACAAGCGTATTGAGCTACCACCAAATGTTAATTAAAATGGTTGAAATTTTACACACTTTTTTTACATCGAGGAACATTGTCAGAGCATATAAATGGTTAGAAAAAAAGTTTTAGTATTATTATTTATTTTATTTATTTAGCATCGTGTCTTACTACCCGTTTGGGCCATGCGCTTTATTACTAATTACGCTAATGGGTTGGGGATTGAGAAAATTGAATTTAGAGGAAATGAACCCACATTTGCGTGGATGGAGTGTGGAAAACCGTTTAGGAAAAACCACCCACAGTTCACCCGACTGAGATTTGAAACTCAATCTCCCTGTTCTCGGCAGTTTAGCTCAACGCTATACTAGTGCATTATCTAACTACGCCACCGAGGCCGGTTGGTTAATTGGTATTATTAGAACCACCCTAATAGTTAACAATGTAAGAACAGTTTATTTTACAATTAACTTGACTTAGATAAAAAAAGAATATATACTCATTTTGGAACAAGCCCAGAATATGATAGCACCACTTTGAGCAATAATGAAGCCATTAATATACTTATAGAAATATATAAAACTAAACATCACTTTGTCCTCACGAAAGCGGTGCTACCGTATTCTGGACTTGAAAACTAATTCGACTCATATTGACGTAAATTGAAACATCGTCTTCAGCATAAAATAGCACTTTCTGAGAAAAAAATCTCAGAGCGCAGCCATTTTAGCCTGGAGGCTATTGGTCTGGTGTATACCTTGTCTGTGCCCTCTGCCTATTATAAAACAAATTTGTAGTTAATAAGATGTCAGTGACAAAAACTTAATTTCAAGGTATTATAAAATTTACAACATGTGAACGAACTGCTCATGCTAAGATTTCAAGAGCAAATGACAAAAGGTTTTAACTCTTAATGCACATTATTATAAAAGAGAAATGTATTACCAAGGTCATATGTTCTTTAATTTGGTTCTTATATTTCATCATGAGCTTCTATAGTCTACTTTTTGAATAATTTAACACCAAATAAATACATGCTTTTGCCATCAGGTCTGGGAAATATATATTTTAATCACATTAATGGAGTAGGGATGAGAAAGGTAAACTTTATTATATATGTACCTGCATTTCTGTGAAAATATAGTGGGGGAACCATTTAAGTAAAAAAAATCCTCAAAAACATGGTGTATTTTCCTTAAATGATATGTTTATCGATTTAAATTATTATTTGGAGAAAGCATAATTAGTCTGATTAAAAATTAACACTTTCAATAACTACCTACTAACTTGTAATTTGAATTAAATAAAAAATACTATGCCTTAGTTTAGATATGTTAGTTAAATGCATTTAATCCATATGAAGTTCTGCCAAATTATAAATAGTGTACTTACTCCCTGTTTTTTTTGGATCCATCGTAGGTTCCAATTGGGAGGTGCTGGATAAGACCAATTCTTTTTGCAATTTTGATTTGTTCCTCCTCACTAAGTTGGGAGGCAATACGTCTCACATTTGGGGATGGGTAGTAGACTGGAATGGCTTCCTGTAAAAATAACAATTATTTGGAAATAGTATATGCACTGACTCGCTGCATCGCACAATCATTGAAACACTATGCATTTTAAACTCTCATTGGTCGTTCATAGCTGTGTTTTGTTTGCAAGTGTGTCAGTCTTGTCTTGTGTGTGCATAGACAAATATTATTTTGACACATTTCCTCATATTTTACTTCTTTTAGTTATTTGGTCACAATGTTAAAACTAAACATTAAATGTAAAAATTAGTAGGGGGTCTATGTCTTGTCCTGTTGTTGTTATTGTTATTGTTGTTATTGTTGTTATTGTTATTATTATTAGCACTTTGTCTTAACACCCGTTCGGGTTGTACGCACTTACGCTAATGTGTAATAGTAGGGTGATTGTGAGATGAAATGGAGGACCTACAGTTTAACGTGGGATCCGAACCACGGTGGAGGCCTGGCATTCCTCACATTCACAAGTTGTGATTAATACACGTCTTGTAAGAGGTGAAGGAAGGGTTTGGCAATCAGATAAATCTGTGACGGGACCGAGGATTGAACCCCGGACCCCCAACACAGAACTCAGACACCTTACCCCTAGACCACCAGGTCATCCTGTCCATTATTCTTAAAAGGTATTTTGTCTTTACATATACATACAAATACATATGCATGGCCAAACTGATGATTACTTTTATTATTTTTATTAATCTCAATTTTTATTTCTGAATCTTGCACTACTGTCAAATAGGCTAAAACCAGTAAAATTATTTTTTTGCTCTCTTAAACAGGTCTAATGCATGTGCTGTTCATAAAAATATATTTCATTTATTTAGTTTTGTTTTAAGTGTGTCATCAAAATTAAAGTATATAGAGTAAGTCCTTGACTTATACTGTTAGCTTGTTTTGAAGGTCTCTGTGCAAGTTGAAAAATAGGTCTAAGTCAAATAGTGCTTTTATTTATTAGGAATTTTTTATATGTATATACATATGTTTATTTCAAAAGATAGTTAAAGCTTTTCAGGTTTTGTTTACAAACAGAAAACTTTGATAAAATGAAACTTGCGCTCAATGTAAAAACAAACAATATGGAGGTGACACTTATCAGCTGTGCGTCAGTTAACTAGGAGCACCAACGTATCTATGATGTTTAAAGTGGGGCTTGATAGTTGGCGTCACTAGCCAAAACCCTTAAGAGTTCCAAATGAGACAACTCCTGTATAAAAGTTACATAACTTATATTTGTTTGAAACATAACCCGCCTCGGTGGCGTAGTTAACTAGTGAGCTAGTTTCGTGTTGAACTAAACTACCGAGCATGGGGATATTGAGGTTCGAATATCGCTCGGGTGAACTGGGGGGGTGGTGGTTTTTCGTGAATGGTTTTCCACTCTCCCTCCACACAAATGCAGGTTCACTTCCTCTATATTCAACCTTCCCAATTGCTAGCCCATTAGCGTAATTAGTAATTAAGCGTATAACTTGAACAGGTAGTAAGACGCGGTGCTAAATAATAATAAATGTTTGAAACATAACCTACAAAATACAATGCAAGTGTCCCAAGCTTCAATCACAATGAATGTTCCATATACAATAATGTAAAAAAATCTGCTAAATGATAATATTAATGATTTGACGAACCTAGCAGGTTTTGTGTGAGACATTCTCATAGGTAGGTCTATTTTTAAAGTCTTCCAGTAGTGACCAATGTTTAGACGAAGTAGCAGAAACTGGTTGATTGCATCAACCAGCCAATCTCATGACAATTTTAAGTCGATCATGTAAGAAAGATAGCTAGATGATCATTGAGTCTTCCAAACATATTAAATACTTTCAAATAATAATATTTTAGTGCGAACAAAATTAACTTATCCGTTATAATCGGCGATGTTGTAAGAAAAGTAAATAGTTTAATATGATACTGTACATTTTATTTACTATTCTATTTAATATATAACTGAAAAAATATATGATAAAAGTACAGGCTTTATGAGATTAAATACACTTTTTATTTTGTCATAAAACAATACCAATTATCAACAGTAGGCCTACAACACAACGGCACAAACTTTCTCACATTGTGTGTATTATAAGAAAATGTTTAAAACTAGGTTTTCAGTTAACTACCCTTAAATTTTCCTCATAAAAACAATTAGGGCCTACATCATCTTAATAATTTCACAATAAACACTCTAGGACTATATTTAATTTATATATTTTAGTCAAATAATATTTTTTAACAATTTTTAAAAATAAGTTATCTATAAACTACTCTAATATTATTATTAATTAGTAGAAATAAAACCATCTTGTATACCGGTATCATGGAAATCTTTTATCAGATAGGGATAAGTTATCCAATGTGAAAATCTTCAATGCCAATTTAAAGAAAAATTCAAATTTCTATATTTTTCTCAAGTAGTAAACTACCAATAAATTTATGTATTTTAGAAAAATAAAAATACATTATTATTTATCATTTAAAATAGTCCCCTAATATCAATTTGAGCAAAATCGCTACCTAATTTTATATTTTCAAAAAAAATTAATAGGTATTTTACAAAAATCAGTCATCGGCTAGCTAGTATCAAATGAGTTTTTTAATAACAAATATATATATCTATAATGTAAAAAACTTAACAGATCGATACGTTCGAGGCAGTATTAAGCCTCATCTAGAACTTGGTATCTGTCTACAAAGTTCTGATCCATAAGTGCTTGCTTCGTAGAGGTTGGTCAACTTTAACTTGATCTTAAGGACTAGCTTATACGGACTACACACAGTTTTAAAGTAAGTATATGTGTAAACATTGAATAAAATCACCAATGGCAGCAAAAGGATCTGTTGCTAATTATAATTTTGATAATTCAAATCGTGTTATAAATATGTGCATTGTAATTGTACTTAACCTAAATTTCATTTTCTCAAAAAGTTGTTTTAGACTATTTTATTGATCAGCTGACTACTTGGAGATTACTCTTTGCTGTAAACCAATTTCTTCCCAAGAGTTTTATTGGACAAAGTCTATGACTAGGCTCTCATTGGTTGGCACGGTCATGTTATTAAGGATATGGACTGTGTAGGCGCAAATATAATTTCTAAGGACCACGGACCACAGACTGTGGACCCATGGGTAGGCCTACAGAGTCTGTAGAAGGGCCTTTATACAATTTGGCCAAACTTTCTTCTGTAATTTAGGCAAGTAGGCTACATCTTTATATTTTATAATTATAACAAGTTTACTAACAAGCTTAGCATCTTTATTATTCAAATCAGTCTTCTTGTTACATGTATTATGGTTACCTTTAAAATAATTTACTTTTTATTGTTGTATGACCTAGAAAAAGTGTATGTCAATTTTTTTGAGAAGCATATTTTTTCCAATATATTTAAACATGTTATGATTTTAATCAATGTAGAAACTTAAAGTGTTATAATAATGGGGAAAACATTTAACCTACAGAACACTTTATTAAGACAGCCTCATCAATATTTCAATAGGTTTAGTGCTATAATACCCAGAGTGATTGAAAAAAAAAAAGGGTTAAGCTTGCTTCCCTTTAACCCTGAGGCGACAGTATGTTGTTAAAAATAAATATTTTTCAAACCAGATTATAATCGATTTCAATGAGTCAAATGTTATTAATTGCTTGACAAATTAGTTCAAGCATTTATTTTTCCTACTGCAACGTTTTAATCATGATTATCATATTCATAAAACAATCTAGCCAAATATTAGAATTGGAGGGAATATATTAAAATGTTCAGTTGTGATAAAATAAAACAATACCTCATACGGTGGGGGTGGGCCGAGTTGATCTGAGGATGAAGCATCTCTTGTGCTTTCACTTCCTCTTAATAAAGAAATGTCATCAGTTGTTGATTGTTTAAGGCAGTTTCCCATTGTAACTTAAAATGAAAAAAAAAAGTAAGAAAAGAGCTACGTTTCAGTAGCCAAATTTAGAGTCCGAAAATATGAGACGACATATAAACCTTTCAACTCCACAAAAACAACATTTAACCACACAAATTAGTAACTAAAACAATACCGAACATTAGGGAAACAAACTTTGAAGTTACTTGAAACATTCCAAACAAATTTTTATAATATTTTAAAGAAAAAATTACTTTGTTTCAAGAAAGAAATATGGCCGAACTTGTTATGGTCTTTGTTTTAACTCGTTAACCCCCCTTTCAAGAAATAAGCCAATGAAGTCATAAAAAGAGGTAGGAGGTTTAAAAGTATAAATATGTTTGGTTGTAGTTAATTGAATGGCCGCTATCTGCTTTTCTCAAGCTAGGCATTATACGCATGATCCAATATAATGATAGATAGTTAATATATTGTGCTTGGTTTATATTCACACATAGCACACAACAAATAGCGAATATTACATAAATTACAGAAAACAATTCATAATAAAAAGTAAGATTTATAATAAAACGTAATGATTAAAGTAGTATTAAATCGATTTTATTTTATTTATATCAAATGGCGTAACGTTTTGCTTTAAAGATACTTTATTCAAGGTTTCATTCTAAAAACAACATCCATTAAACTGTATATTTTGAAACATTAAATCAACTTATTCAAGGGTGCCTGTAATTCGGTGCATGATAGATATTCCTAATTACAACACCACCGTGACACCGCACGTGATACAACTAACATAGACTACTATCGCGTGACGCGGGCGCATCAGTGACCGATCGGGAAACCGTGAGCTGCCTATGGACAGAGTTCGAGCCCATACACCATGATAGAGATTTTCACCAAGTCTCCAGAAAGCTGGTTGCTCACTTACTTCTTCTGTTTTGCAGTTTAGCAAGGCTTCTCTCATGGCCATCTTTAGTTACAGACCAGAGTGTTAAATGTGGCAGATCCGCTTGTATTGATGTCATGAGGCCTAGCGATCTGCTGGTTCTTACAGAGAATTTTATGAAAATTTACAGTTTTCTTCGTTTAAAAACTTATGAATCACTCTGAAATATTCTAACAATTAATCTAAACATGTTTTACGTATATCATTAAACAAAACTACTTCAGAAATTGCAAAATAAAACAAATAAACATGTAAATATTAATTTAAAAATAAATTTTATAAGTAAGGATTATGTACCGCTCAACAAACATGACTATAATACAAGAATATTATGACAAAACATTATAAGAGGACACTGGCTTAAAGCCTGTGAAGAGCATTCATTGTTGCACTAATCTAAAGGTCCCGGGTTCAATTCCTATGTCCAGGTGAAGCTCTTTAGCAATCCTATTTCTAGATGTAGCTCTTTAGAAAATATTTTAATAAAATTAAAAGTGTTATTTATGTAATTGCTTTGAACACTTACTAGCCTTGGGATATAGAATTTTCAAACACTACTTATGTAAAGTGTTTAATTTTTCTTCTTTTATTAACAAGAATTTTCAATGCAAAGTTTATCAATCCTAAACTTAATGTCGTTGATAAGAAGTATATTTACAAGCGTTGATGAAACCAAAGAAAATATTTCACGCAAGTAATTACCGCAGAAACCATTGTTAGTAAATTGATCTAAATTTGGATTCTTATGGATGTATTCATAGGCCAAACACGTGAAAAGTTTTTTTAGCACTGCGTCTGTGGGTTATACATTAGTGTAATAATTACGCTAGTGGTTTTAGGGATGAAGGTTATATTTGTAGGATGTGTACCTGAATTTGCGTGTAGGTAGTGGAAAATAATTTTGGAAAATAGCCTCAGTACACTCGACCAAGATTTGAACATTGATCTTTCCATCTTCGGTATTCTAGTCTACTGTGCGAGTAGCACCTTATACCATGCGGCGACCGAAGTGGGTGAACAGGAAAAGTTGCTTATGATTTATGTGCTTAAGAAAACTTATTTTCGAACGTTTCTGTTATTAAAATATTCATTTTTATATGTCAAATAACGCCAATCCTTAAAATTGTTGTTGATGGAATAGTTAGTCCTCCTCTGGTAAAATTATTGAAATAGTTAGAATCTGTATTATGCCCAACTAAAAGAATCAATGCAACAACTGTATTCCAAACGAACAGACAATTTGTAGTAAGCATAACCACAAATGTACAAAACCGAGGATTCTGGAATCATGTCAGCTGTTAATTGACTATCACTTATCACGTTAACAAATTGTTCATCTATTGTATGTTTTGCTATATGACTTAAAACATATTTCAATAGAAGCTTGAATCACGCAAATTTCAAATCAGGTAAATTATACGAGAAACAAACATTCCGCAAAGTAAAACAAACTGAACTAAATTAGCAATCCTGCACGTGGCTGTGTTGTTAACTGGCCTCAACGCGGTGTCGATAATCTTCAGTATTACGGCCTGTTACTAAAGACGGCCGTGCTTCTCTTTAACTCCTTCTAATTAGATAATCTATCACCCAGCAAGGTTTTACCAGATGATACTTTTAACTCACTGATCTCTACATTCTAGCAAGCAAGTCAGGTCCATCAGTCACACGACGCTCGCTCGTCATAAGGAATTAAAACATCATTCTCAGCAGGATCCTAGCAGCAACTCCTAGAGTTTTCTTCCTTCCTTTAAGTCATCTAGTATTTGAATCCTCGTTATTTATAAGCTAATCTTTCCCTCAACCTTTCCTTCTATGACGTCGTGCAAAAGATAGTTCCTCCTAAGGCTGTGTCTGATCCAGTTTGCTTTGCGCCGAAGAATCACACCCAAAATGGTTCTCTTCTCACACACTTTTTTTAGGACTTCTTCATTTGTCACCCTAACCTGCCTGTCCACCTTATCTTCTCAAATCTTCTCCAACACCACATTTCAAAGATCTCCGAGAATTTCTTTTCTATCTTCCTAAGAGTACAAGTTTCTACTCAATACAGTGCGATGCTCCAAATGTAGCATTTCATCAGTTTCTTCCTTAGTTCCAAATTCAACTTGCTGCTCAGCAGTAACCTCTTCTTGTTGTAAGCTTCCTTGGTCATGACGATCCTTGACCTAATTTCTTTATTGCAGTAGGTATACTTTTGTCAGTAGACTTCCCAGGTACTTGAACTGCTCAATGTTTTCCCATTTTGATATTCGGCAACTCTTCATTTTTAAAAAATCACCATCACTTTTAACTTCTCAATATTGATCTCCATACCATCTCTTCTCCCTATCTCCACTAGCGGGTCCAGCATTACACTCAACCCTTCTTTATTTCTGACCAGTAATGCTAGATCATCTGCATATTTTATTGTGTTGATGACGCGTCTTTCTATCCTGAAATTGCCACGTCCCTCCAGGGATTCCCTGGCCAGCCACTCACCATACAAGTTGAACAGACTAGGTGACAATAGCATCCCTGTCTCACTCATCTTCCTATCTCAACGCTGTCTGTCTCTCCATCATTCAGCCTCACCTTCATTCACTGTCCCAGCTACAGGTTTGTAATCAGCCTTCTGTTCCTCAAGTTGATGCCAATCTTCTTGAGTATTTCCATCAGTTTCTTCCATTTCACTCTATCGAACGCCTTTTGCCAGTCAATGAAACCAATGTAGACTTCTTCCTTGACTTCCAGCACTCTTTATGAAATTATTCTGAACATACTGATGGCATCTCTGGTTCCTTTTCTGAATCCAAATTGGTCTTCTTTCATCACACTTTCTATTTTATGTTCCAGTCACCTGTTGAGTGTTCTTACCACGATCTTCCTTCCCCAATTGAGAGATGAGGCCGACGGTTTTGTGGTCACTGCATTTCTTGGATTGTTTCTTCTTCTTCTTTAGAGCCTCCATGGCTACGTCTAGAAAGTCCTTGGGCCATTCTCCTGTTTTGTAGATCCTATTTATAAGTTTTGTCAGAGCCATTAATCCGTTGTTTCCCAGTTCCTTCAGAAGGTCAGCTGGTATGTCATCATCTCCAGCAGCTTTACTTCTTTGTATGTCCTTTATGGCTCTCTCCACTTCAATCTTTAAAATGCTGGGTTCTTTTTTGTCTTTCTCTACCACTTCTTCTACTTCATTATCAAGGTTTCCTGGATGATTTTCCTTGTCGTACAGTTCTTCTATATATTTCCCAAATCTTAAGAACCTCTTTATGATCCATCACCATCTGACCTTTGGGGTTGTATATTCCCATTGTTCGCACACATTTGTTTTCATTCCCTCCCAGTTCGTTTGCTTTCTGGTACTGTACACGAGGTCATACCTTCTTCCTCTTCATTGCATTTCAATAATTTCATCTCATGTCTTCTTATATAGTCTTTCCTCGCTTTGTCTGTTTCAAATGTAATACCATATACTCTTACTTTAAATCATATTTAAAGTCGTAAAACAATGAAAATTCCTTAATAAAAGACAAGTATCGCTACCAGAATGTATGATCAGACATGAACAGAAGATTTTACTTTCTGCTGTGTTTACTGGCGCTTAATTTCTTAGAGCCTCTTCTTTTATTCTCGTGTTATTGTATTGTTCCTGATCAACTTCATACATAACGCATCAAAAGTTTTAATCAACTTTAAGCCTTGTGCACTATTCACTAATTAACGATTATAAGTGCGACCATTTATGATAAAGCTTTTAAACTCTTTGCGCACAATGTGCTATGTACTAATTCATCTGGGCTTATAATTTTGAATAACGCATCTTAGAGTATTTTCACACTTACACTAAAACTGGACACTAGTGTTTGTGGCGAACACTGATAAGACACCGATGTCCGACACTTTATTACCAACAAATTGAGCACCGGTAACATTATTACTATTATTATTATTATTTACAATTAACTTATGTGACGAGGAACTTTTGTTTCTAGCTAAACAGAATGTGGAGGAGGAAAATGAGTAAAAAAACGCTTACACGCGAGTCCTCTGCTACGTGATCAGCTATAAAAGGTTTTGTTCTACAGACTAATTGACGATTTGAGGCAACCCAAATGGCATGATATTTCATTTCACCTAAAAAATCTTCTGTGTTTGTTAAATCTAAACTCATGGTTAGAAATAAAAAATCAATAATATTCTCGACATCAAATTAACAACTGACTGTTCACCATTGATCTCTATAATATAACTGGATGGACATACATATGCACATTCCAAGGACAAAAGCGTGACGCTCAAGTGTATCGTCTGCTACACTGGGGGGTGGAGCGGGGGGGGGG
>CABFWB010001028.1:0-44616 GCA_902151455.1 Timema bartmani | reverse complement strand
TGATGTATCTCATATATTCAATCAAATTAATGAACTATGTCAAAATGCCACATTGCCTTGTATGGGTAGAAGAGAGAAAGAGATACCCGAAAGTTTCTTTCTCTCTTACACAATGGTATGCAGACGACAGCTCGAAAATTTCAGCCACAGATGTCCATCCAGTTATATTATTGAGATCAATGCTGTTCACTGGTAATTGACAAAACTACACACAGCGTTCAACAGTTATGTGTCTGTGTGAGTGGTCCTATTTAAACTATGTATCTCAAGCAGTGACATCGTGTCTGATGTAGGTGTTGGAGCTCAGACACTGTCAAAACACTGTCACATGTCAACACACTGCAGTATCATAGTGTGAAAAGCTCCATTCAATCTAATGTATTTTTAGGCCAAACATGAGAAGTGTTGAATACTTGTGTCCCAGTGTGTGAAAAGGCCCAAACAGCTAATTGTGCACAGCACAAGATGCGTGCTAAATTGATATTCATTATTTTCAATAGCGGCGTTCATAATCAATACATAGTGAAGAGTGCACAACGCATAATATTAATTGAACTTAATATTCTTCTGCACTATGCATAGAGTTGAGCTCAAACAATCATTTAAATTGAGACGTATCAGCCAATGAAAATGAGAGAAGAGGCTCAAAGACCAATATACACAGCACGGGGAAAATATATTGCGTTCATATTTGAAATGATATATGGTAGTTATATGTTTTTGGTTTTAACGAATTTTCTATGTCTTATTGCCAATTACTACAATTTTAAATATGATTGAATTTGAAGGTAAAATATCAAAGTTTTGTCTCAGTCGTTGAGAAGTAGGTCTATGATAATATTCATTACGATAATAAAATGAAAACAAAATCAAAATTGATTTAAAATACAGGCACCACTAAAATTATGGTAATTTTCACGTTTCAAAAGGTGCTGAACAGCTTAATTAAGTTTTTTTTAAGTGGACCTATAAGTGAATTATTTCTAAAGACCTTATCTAGTAGAGCAAATAAGTGGCTATGCCAATTTTTTTAAATAAAAAGACAATCTATTTAAGTAAGTTTAATACTTTAATCCTTATGTTTCATTACAACCCATAGTTATTTTCTTATGAATTGTGTACTGTACTATGCACTACTGAGGCAAAAGGGAGCAGCAGAGAAGATATAGTGAGATGAGGGCAGCAGGGAGAGGTTTTCTACAGGTGTGTAAGAGATCTACTATGGAAAAGAGAAGTGCCCCTAAAGGAAGTGCTGTATATAGCATAATTCATACCCATAGTTACGTATGCAGTGGAAACTTGGACTTTGGATTGAAGAGAAAGGAAAGTGGAGGCCATGGGAATGACGCTTTTGAGGAGCATGCTCGCTGTCACTGAATGAGATAGGATTAGGAATGAAGATGTAAGGTCAAGAGTTGGGGTACAGGGGATACATGTGAAAGTAGAGGAACCAAGGATGAGATGGTATGGGCATGTAATGAGGATGGAAGGGGAGAGGATTCCAAGAAGATTAATGGATATGAAGTATACTCCATTCACGGTAGGAATTACTCTCTGAAAGGTCTTTTTTCCTACCAAAATCCTACTATATAATAGCTTTCTGGTAGGGAAAAAGGCCTTTCAGAAAACAATTCCTACGATGAACAAACTTTATGTAGGGAAGAGACTGCAAGGGAGACCAAGGATGAGATGGGAGGAACAAATAACAGCAAGTGTGCAAGTGAGAGGAGAAGAGTGGAAAAGTGTGCTAGAGAAACCTGCCTCGGTGGCATAGTTGGCTAACGCGCTAGTCGTGTTGAGCTCTACCGCCGAGGACGGGGAGATCAAGGTTCGAATCTCGGTCGGGTGAACTGGAGGTTTTTTTCCCTAAATGGTTTTCCACTCTCCATCCACGCAAATGCGGGTTCACTTCCTCTAAATTCAACCCTCCCGATTCCTAATCCATTAGTGTAATTAGTACTTAAGCGTATAACCCGAACGGGTAGTAAGACGCGGTGCTAAATAAATATAATTTGCTGGAGAAAGAATGTTGGGAGGACAGATGGAGACATTTTAATAAACGTACCTGGCCACGGGCTGGAAACAGTCCAAGATGATGTTGATGACGATGCACTATTTTCTAGCGTTATACATTAATATAAGCCTAATCTAATGTCTAGGACTCCAATGGCATCTTTGGTTCCTTTTCTCTTCCTTTAACCATATTGGGTCTCTCTTAATAGTTCCTCTTTCTTCTTTTAAGGTGGTGTGAATAAGGTAACCCCATTCTTTCCTTCAAACGTGGAGCTTCAGACTCGGCAAGTGTGGAAATTATTCAATGAGAATATTATTAATAACGGGGTAATGAACCCACTTACTCTATTTGGTAGTGCTAAAAAAGCAATTTTCTTATGTACACTAAAAAAAAAATGTGTTATCGATACCCAGGGCATATTCTTGAGAAGTTATAAATCCAAGAATTGAAAACAGAGGGATTTTAGAGCTAAAGGAGTGCAACAATAATTTTCCAAGAAAGACTTGCATTCAAATTTAATTGATAATGAAATCATCTATTTACCGAGTTCCCCCTATTTATTACTAGTGTGTGTAGGAGTACACTTTGTTTGAATGTGAAGAAAATACTCAATTTAGTAATGTGGTGGGTGGGACGTTAGGGGGCATTATTACCTCACTTTTCACTGGCAATTGAGATTGAGAATGGTCCAGTACACACATTTTACTACAAATAGTACTACATTAACTAGCCTTTTTTATACTTTGAGTTTTATATGGAAGCTATATACTTATAAGTCTGATACTTTGGCTCAAACAGTAGTGTATGTCTATTGAGCTAAGGGAGCCCGGTTCGATTCCCGGCATGGCCATAAAATTTATCATTGATGAATTGTGGATTTACCTTTTGACAGTGAAGAATTGACAGCGGAGGGCTGGATGTTGGGTCTGTTCTAGAATAAAGTTAATCTATAAAACGTATGCTGATATATTATTATTATTAGCACCGTGTCTTACAACCCATTCAGGTTGTACGCACTTACACTTATGTGTAATGGTAGGGTGATTGTGAGATGAAATGGAGGACCTACAGTTTAACGTGGAATCCGAACCATGGTGGAAACATGGCATTCCACACATTCACAAGTTGTGATTAATACACATCTTTTCAGAGGTGAAGGAAGGGTTTGGCAATCAGATAAATCTATGCCGGGACCGAGGATTAAACCCCGGACCCTCAGCACTGAAGTCCGACACCTTACCTCTAGATTGCCAGTTCACCATGCTGATATGATAAATTCAGAAAGTACAGTCATATCAAATAATTTTTTATAATTTAGTGAGTAAATATTGTAATAATTCTCAAGGTAATGTCAAAACTATTCCTGTGGATTCATAAAAGAGAATGTTAAATTATTGCAATGTGCACAAACTAATGTTTTGAGATTTTTTTCTATATTAACTTGTGCTTGATCAGATGATGGTGTTTATAAAAGTTAACTCCTTTTATTTATATCATGCAATATTTGTCGAGTAGAAATAAATGTATAAATACTTTTATTTTACACCTAAAAAAAAATGGAAAAATAGGAAATTTTGGATATCGTTAAAAATCTGTTCAAACAATAAATTTTAGTCCAAAACGAGTTGTAATTCACTGTCTAAAAATTAGTCACAAATGATAAAAACTAGCTCGAAAAGTAAAATACCATTTATTCAAATTAGAATATTTTTGTAACTACTTTGGTTATGAGCTGATCCGTGTGTAACCTTAGGGGTGCTACATGGGAGGGCATTGCAGACATTTAGAAATCCCACATTATATAATAAGCTGTTACCCGCTTTGGAGGATGCATGGTCTAACATGCTACTCTCGTGTTAGACTAAACTGTCGAAGATGGAGAAATTGTAATTCGATCTTGTTCGGATGCACTCTTCCTACATGCAAATGCGGGTACACTTTCGCAAAATGTATAATCCCTAACACATTAGTACATAGGCATAGTACCTGAACCGGTATTAAGAGCGGTTTAAAAAAAAATAAGTTTGATATTTTTAAGTATACTTTTCAACAAAATGTAGGTGACAATTAACTATCAGCAGGTTTCTGACCAATTTAAAAGTTTATAAACCTATAACTATCCTTCCTCTACCAAATAAAGTCATATTAAAAGGTTTACAAAATAAAATGTTAAGATAGTGTGGGATTGATTTATAGGGTTTTATGTAAGCTATCACACCTCTCTAAAAATACTTTCAATTAAAAATTTGTACTTTTTAACCAGTTAGAACTTTCGACATTTTGGTAAAAACAATATTAAAAAAATATCAAACCCCTTGATAAATGATCCTAGATTTCTGAATTTCTGCAACACTTCTCAAACTCTCCCATGTCGAACCCTTAAAGTCCCAGTTTACAATCCAAGGATTCGCACTGCAAAAAACAATCATCCTGAAGATAGTGTCAGGGTGACCTATAGCCTTAAATCAAATGTCCTGGCATTATTACAATTATTTATTTGCAGAATTTTAATTTTAATTAGGCTTTTCTCTTATTTATCATAATCCAATAAGGATAAAGATGGTACAATTTTAAGGGAATTGTACCCACATTTGTGTTTGGTGAAAATCACTTGAGTACACCTAGCTAGGATTTGAATCACAACCTTTTCCTCACCTGAAAACCAGACCATGCTTTAGTCTGTGTGTCCAACAGATGCAGGTTTCAAATGATTTAAATAATGGTCTGTTATACAAAGTATAGTGTATCAAATCTTTAAAATACTGTATAAAAAATTATTTATACTGTAATCATGTTATTTATTACAAATTTCTCCAATACTTACACGCATTTTTTTCCTGACGCATTCAATACAAATAACAATTTAAAGTTTAGAACATTTTATGGTACAGTATTTAGAGAAATTGACATAACTAACCAAACAAAATACTAAAAATAGACAATATAAAATAATACTTATTCATCATAAAGAGGTTGACCAGTGCTATCAGCACATGCTTACAGGGAGATACACTAATTAATAGTGAGATCAGTACAATACTATTTTACACTTGTATTCACAATCGAAACATTTTTTCCTGTTGTGATCATAAAATATTCAATCAGTGTCCAATTGCAACTAAAATAATTTATCAAAACAACTTTACAGATCAATGTAAAAATCCAATCATATATGACTAAAGTTGATATAAAACACTAGCATGAAAATAAACTTGGAACATTGGAAAAACCTGCTAATTTAATACCAAATAAAACAATGGTAACTTTTTTTATTCCTACCTACAAAAAGGGAACACATCGGCAAAACTCACTAATATAATACCAAATAATAGGTTGGCATCAAACTTGCTAATATAATACTGGTACCAAATAATACATTGGCATCAACATTTATTTCTGACTACAAAAAGGGAACACATCAGCAAAACTCACTAATATAATGCCAAAGAATACATTGGAATAAATATTTATTTCAGACTACAAAAAAGTATCACGTTATTAAACTAGAATGACTTAAAAACTAGGGATAGTTTAAATTAGTGATAAGTACAATTAAGTAAAAACTCTAGAAATACAATTGTCAAGTAATAAATATAACAAACTCACGTGGGACTATTTCAGTATAACCTATAAAATAATTAATGATTGTTTTTACAAATATATTGTAAAACAAATTTTCCTATATTCTCAGAGTCATCATTTGGCTTTTCGGTTTGAATGTATCATATGTTAAGTTAATACAAAAGCCATGTGGCAATTGGCTTTTCCGTTTGAATGTATCATATGTTAAGTTAATACAAAGCCATGTGGCAATTAGCTTTTCCGTTTGAATGTATCATATGTTAAGTTAATACAAAGCCATGTGGCAATTGGCTTTTCCGTTTGAATGTATCATATGTTAAGTTAATACAAAGCCATGTGGCAATTAGCTTTTCTGTTTGAATGTATCCTAAGTTAAGTTAATACAACAAAGCCATATGCCAAGTGGCTTTTTAGTTTGAATGTATCTATGTTGATAAAAGATATAAATTTATGAATTAATTATTAAATAACACATACCCCTTTTGCAATATTGAAATCCACCTTAAATTTTCGAATGTTTTCTATTATATTTAAATACAAAATGATCCTAGTTGAACAGCTTAAACTGCCTTCTGAGATGAAGGTCTCGGGTTCTATTCCCGGCATGGCCGAAAAATTTATCAATGGTGAAATGTGGGTTTCTCCTTTCACAGTGATGAATTCATGGGTAGGGGCTGTCTTAAATTTGGGTTACTTTATAAGTTGTGTGCTGATTTAATCAGTCAGTTCAGAAAGTGCACATAAGATACCTTAAATAAAAAAAACAAAACACTCAAAGCCAAATAAAAGGAATTAAAAAAATCTCTGAATATTTTAAAAAGTATTCTTTTTACTGATGGATAAAATCGAATGATAGGCTTTACTATCTATAGAAACACCTAATAGCTGAAAGTTTTAATCAACAGAGAATGGTACTAGCCATAGTAAAATAAGTTATGATTTATTTCATAGCCATATATTATTTAATATGTAGCCCTTTAATTTATTAATAATATTTCTTGGTTATAACTGTGTGTTGAAAGGTTTGGAATTGGTGAGTGACCAAATATACTAACTCGCACAGCGGCTCAGTTCTACAAATACAACAAACTGATAACGTTTTATGATTTATTGTTGTACAAAAGGCTGTTATGTTTAATATAAGGAGTAAGGATAGAAAATTATTTTAAAATAAATTCTCTCAGAGCAGCATCTCGAATCAATTCAAGGGTGCACGATCAACACCCCTTTTATTGGCCTAGACTATTTTTAACTTGAAATATTTTTAATGTATAGCTGCAAAAAACTATTAACCTTAAAGTGGGGTTATTTGTGACACTTTTCTTCAACTTTTAATTAATATGAAATTAAGAATGATCAATATTATACTTTTACTTACAGTGTTAAATTTATTTAGCACCGCGTCTTACTACCCGTTCAGGTTATACACTTAAAGTGTTAAACTCTGACCCTTGATAATTAGATTATGTACTCTGTTTACCTTGACGGGTTATACTATGGGGCAGCTTAATAGATATTCATACTGTAAATGGCCAAGGAAACACTGCTATTGTTCAAGGTAAACGGAGTGTACATGTGATAATTACTCAATCAATATTTTAAAATTAATCAACTTTATTTAAATAAGGAGGGATTGAATATTAGAAATTAATATTAAATTTTTAAGGTAAAATATTAGAATACAAATAATTGTTTAATGAATATTTGAAATCTTTATTTTAAATTAGGATTTTCTACCCTATTATTTTAGATGTAAAATTTATTTAAACTAGAGTATTCAGAATAGAGCACTAGGCTAAATCATGGTTTAAATTAGGTAGGGATAGCCAGCACACTTACCTTGGTGATACTGGAGTAGAAATTGTTTAGATAGAACACTAAAAAAAAACACAAACACAATTTTAAGGACAAGCTTTCACTGTCACAGACAGCTTCATCAGGTCAAGAGAGTAGATTGATATTCTTGGTTTAACTGCATGTTGACTGTCCACAGCTGACTGCTTTTCAGTTATTATATCACTGTATAGATAGCAGCAGTTCGAATAAATGGATAGATAGAAAAGATTGTCCTTAAAAATGTGTTTGTTTAGTTTCTACTCCAGTATCACCAAAGTGGGTGTGCTGGCCATCCCTCCTAATTTAAACTAGAGTAGTAATTGATATAGTCTTGAAACTCAATGAATTTGGCAGTGTTAGTCTTTTTAGAGGAATTCACTCTGTAATTGATAATCCACATTATATATCAGTATTTAGTTTTTTATTATCAGTTTGTATACTGCCGTTAACATAATATTTTATTAGAATATTGGTATTTGATTAAAATTTATTTCAGGTTAGTTACCTCAGTGATACTGGAGTAGAAATTGTTTGGACAAAACATTAAAAAACATACAAAACACATTTTTAAGGACATCTTTCACTGTCACAGACAGTCAAGCTTGCTGTCCAACCAAGAATATCAGTTTACTCTTTTGACCTGAAGAAGCTGTCTGTGACAGTGAAAGCTTGTCCTTAAATGTGTGTTTGTATGTTATTAGAGGTTTTTTATAAATAATTTCTAGTCCAGTATCACCAAGGTAAGTGTGCTGGCTATCCCTCCTAATTTAAACCATTATTTAGCCTACTACTCTATTCCAAATGATATTAATAAATTCAAACTAAAATGATATTTTCCTATGTTAACCCCAAGTTGGGGATATTTAGGATAGTTTTCTCCTTGTTACTCACTCATATTGTAGACAAGTTCAACAAGTTTTTACCAAATAAGTCTTGAGGAAGTTTTTCTAAAATTTAATCTTTCATGCAACTATCAATATCTGAGGCTGATGATTCTATTAGAGGAATGCCAAAATATGAGCTAGTGTCATAAATTGAAAAACTAAACCATGCGTATTAGCTGGAATCATGTTTGACAAATTTTTGCTTATCAACAGTTTTTTTTCTATGTTAATAAATGTTGATTGTCCCAAGCTACCCACATTTGTTGGTTTAAATATTTTGATACATTTTTGTATGAAATGTTGATAATACAAATATTACATACACATTAACAGTTACAAATTAACTTAATATCTAGCTTATGCAACAAATAAAAGTTTGAATTTGGATCAAATTTAAAACCAGTTTAAAATTAAGCTTAGACCAACATGATTTTATTCAATTTAAAAGCGGTGTGGACCTTGAACTAAAAAGCCCCCAAAAGAGCACAACAACACCCATTAAGTGCTTAAATATAAAAGTACCACTAGCAATTCTGAAACCATAAATTATACTATGGCCAATGTGGTCAACATAAAATTACCAAAAACTGTTCTAAGTTTACCCTATGTCACAAGTATCTCTACTTTAAGGTATTTATTTTAATTAATTTTAATGATTCTTACTCACCATGATTAATTCACTTACTATATCATAATGAAACTCGTTTTGTGTTAACTGTTCATTATTTAGATAAGAGAGGTAAGAGGCAGAACAAAAACATAACATAAAGGGTATCAATTCAGACTTAAATTAGTTATTTACTAATGAAAAATTAATAATCAGTTTAACAAATTATCTCGTGTTGTTCAATAGTTTATATAAGTATTATATACTAATGAATCATCAATGTTACCGATTTAACTTGAAATATGTTAAGTAATTATAATAAATACAAGACTATTATAATCTTTAAAAACATTTTTTAAAAGCTGTTCATTGTATTTAAATACTTTCAACGAATCATTTTGTCAACTATACGTAGTGAAACATGAATATTTACTGGTATATATTTAAAAATTAAATTGATGTAATACTTTTAAAATAAATAAATAGATAACTTAAAACAATATTATTAGATGCACACTAATAAAAAATATTAAAGGTTACATTTGCTAGTTAGTGAAATAACAAATCTCAAGTGTTAAACTGAGCATAAAAAATATAAAGTAAAATACATTATTTTATTATATGTTTATTCTGTCTAAGTATTTAAAAGGAGATTATTTTGTTAAGATAAAAGAGTGGTTAAAAAAATATGAATGCGTCTGCAATTAGTTAGAAAACTATGAAGAGAGTTTTTCAACACAATATTATGCAGAATATGTTAAAGTAGAGATGGGATGCTCGACTCCTATAATATTCAAGAGATTCATAACAATATCAAAAAAGTCTCTTGAATACAATAATGAGGACCTTGACTTGATTTAACAATTTTAAGCAATTGGTTAAATGAGTTATATTCTGGTGTAGTTGGGAGGCACAAAATTGGGCAAACTTGTATTCATATAATAAATTTACTAAAAAATAAGACATCTTTGTTGTTTATGACTTAATGCACGACAAACAAAATATCATTTGTCAGTAGCACCAAGCCACAAACAAACTTTTTTTAAGTTCAATTTTAAATAGTTTCAATTTTAATAATAGTGTATCTTTTTTGAAAATTCAAAAGAAAATATAAAATTCTTATTTGACAAAAATAGGATTTGGCTCATCTCTTGTTAAAACTAAGGCTAGTACAGCTCTTCAAAATATAATAAACATATATTGATAGTTAACAATTGAAATAACTATTAGCCTACCAAAGCATTATTACCATCAAATTTGGCAACTACTTCTAGAAAAACAATATATCAACTAAATCTTTTTAAGAAAAATTCAAAATATTTTAAATTTCTAATAATAATAATATTATATTGTCTTATAAGATATTTCTAAATCTTTAACATAACAAAATTAATCAATGAGGAATCCACAATATGAATTCACCAACAATAATGACAAATTACTTGCAAAGATCTGAAGAGCACTATAGGACTTGAGGAAATAAAAATCACTACATTGTTGAATTTTCAAAAGCCTTCCCCCTAAAAAAGGAAAGAAGATTGGTCATTGGCTTAGAGCATCTAGTGCATTCAATGTTCTTTGTTCTGTACAAACTGGGAATTTATAATGCTTTCTTTAAATTAATTTGCAAGTGCTTAATTTATATATATATATGTTTTTCTATTTCATCAAAGTGGAAACATAGTTATTGATTAACACACAGAATTAACCCAAATTCGTTGCACAACACAAACTAATTAACAGTCTAACAAATTCTTCTAATATTAAAGAAAAGCTGGATACAACCAAAATGAGCCAATTATTTAGTTCCAAATAAAAGACTTTAAATAGAATATAATTTATAATTAAAAATATGGGAGTCCAGCTTATCTCTGTTAAAGTTTACTGGGTTTAAAATTTAGTAAAAAAAAGTTATTTAACAAACACATACAATATCAAAAGCATGCACAAATATGTTAGAACTGTTAAGCATGACTTCTACTTATGCATGAATTTGTCTTTAACACTCGTTTATTTATTTGAGGTATTTTACATGCACTTTCTGAACTGACTGATTATATCAAAACACATGAATTTCTATGAGCGAGGGTGCAAGGGCCTACCCATTTTGCTAGGGAAAGGTATTCTCACATACCTTCCAGGGTTCTTTTACACGCCACAATTGACATGGAGCCAACGGCTTTACTTTCCCCCTGACGAAAGGTGTGCTACAAATTTTTATTGCTCAAGAGAAATCCATTCACCTTGGCTGGGTTTGGACCCACGAACATCAGGTCCTGAGGTGAGCACTTTATCCCAAAACCACTGAGGTTGATTGATACTTGTATTTTATGGAAACCCTCCAAAATGAATTTGAAAATCAATGCCAACTGATCAAATTGAACAAATTGTAATGAGAGTTACGGAATGATGACCAGTAACATTGCATATGACATTGTATATGCTTGAGAGGTCAAATTATGTGTGTTCTATTGAATTTTTTTTAAGACCAGTGAATCTAATCAGGGTTAATCTGTGCTCCTTTTCATGTAATTCCCAATAATATAGTTTGGTGCTCTTATTAATTAGACTAAAAATACACATTAATGATTTAGTCATGCAGATAAACATTTATAGGCACACATACTTTCTTGTAAGTTTATCAATCTCATTTTGTGACTAACGAAGAACTTTAAATACTAGAACAAGAAAAATAAATATTACAAGAAATACCAAGAAAAAAATTCTACAAAATTATCAAAAACAAAAATGTGTTATCAAAATTACATAGCTTATAATGCTCCCCAAATCGTTAACTAAATTTTTGTCTATTTGCCCACACAATCAAGGCACTTGAATGAACTCTCAATGCATCATTTAACTCATTCACTAGAAGTACAGCACTAGTGTGTCAGCTCAACAAAATAATTCGAACTTCCCCTAATGCTTAGATTGAAAAGATTGATCGTCAAAACAATTTTTAAAAGGTGATATTTTCTGAAAAGAAAGTTTCTAATAGTGAGATTTAGGATCTTTTGGCTGAAATTAGTTCAAAAGCTGCATGCCTTAAAAAATAGTAATGGGGCTAGGTGGGATTTAAAGGCGAATTATGTGGCAGTTTTTTGCGTAAACTATTATACAACAGTAAAACGTTTAACTTCAAAAGCCATCCCAAACACCTTGAGGATGGGCAGATCATTAAGTACTTGTCTAAGAGTTACATGCATAAAGTTGACTATGACTGCAACACTAACTTTCATGTTAAAGGCCGTTCAAAATCAAATTATGAAAATAAAAAAACAAAAATCGTAAAGTGTGGTAAAAAATAATGAAATCTTCAAATAAGTTCAAATTCTTCACTTTCAAACTCATTGTCTGTTTCACAATCTTGCTCATTGGTTTTGTGATCATCAGGAATCAAATATCTTGTGGAAGTTGTTAAGCTATCTGTTGATCTACCTTCAGAGAACACAAACATTGGATACTGTGCTTTCTGAGAGGGAGGGACAAGGAACTGTAAAAATAAATTTATAAAATTAGCATATTGTTTACTGTCCTGCAAGATGAATATGAGTACAAACATATTATTATAAATTATATCCAAAAAGTAATGTCATGAAATGTTTAAACAATTTTAATCCAAACAAAGGAAAAAGGCATCAAACGGCTATATTAAATTAAACAATGAAAAGAGGATAGAAGGGCAAGGCCTACACACTTAACAGAAAAATCTAGGTCTCAAAGTTAACAACTAAAAACACAACAAAATATATAATTATGTAATTTTCAAGGTACATCAGTTCCCTTCTTTGTCAGAAGAGAGTAAAACATTTTGTTATCTACCGGGGGGGGGCTAGATGAAGCACTCTTGTTAAAGAGAAAGGTCTTCAGAGATGGGATGGGCTAAGTCAATTGGTACGGGGGTATTTGATGGGGGGCTGCATGTCTTCATCCTCCGAGGAGTCTTGCTTGAGATCTCCACAAAGTCCTAGGTTAGGTGTTCTCACTGGATGGCGGTGGAGGGGAATTGTTTTAATCTCAAAATTTCTAAGAAGTCATAAGTACCTAAGTAAGCACCTGGAGTGTTTGCTTGAACAATAATTGTGTATGCACTTCACAGTGACTTTATGGTTAGATTTTGATAACAATAAAAACTTACGGATTGTGCTGTTCGTACAAAACTGTAGAAGTCATCTTGAGTTCGGCAATAAAACCCAATACAGCATGATGGGTCTATCTTACTAAGATTCATTTTCCTTGGAGATTTACAGTGGAAGCTATTTAGTGGGAAGTTTGGTTGCCATACGTCCACTACTTCTTGACAATAATGAGGGTCAAGATGAATAAGCTTTTCATCTGAAACAGTACACACACATAATCAACATGCTAAATAATCAGTTACTATTCTATTTGAATACCCAATACAAAACACCTGTAATCCACCAATGTTGCAAAGGTAATTCAAGGTGAATGAGAAACTAATGATATATTGAGATGGGAAGCTCCCGCAAAATCTTACCAGAACATAGATGGCAAATCAAATGCCAGTGGCTAGATTTGGGGCAGGAGATAAACAATCAATTAACTCACCTCACCCCTCAGACTCCTGTTAAGTGCCGACAATAATTTAAGTGACGCTTCTGATAATATCTTTCAACTATCATGGTAATCAGTAGAAAACTTGTATTGATATATATTTATTGAATATTTAAGTGTGATTAGAGCATACGATAGTTCAATAATACAACCTAAGATATTTACAAAACACACTATAATATCAGAGTAAAATGATTAGATTAAAACACTCCAAAAAATGTGTCATTATTTTTAGTTCTTGGTCACTTATTTCACTTTGATTTATTAATAGCTTATCTTATATCTCTATTTACATTTACTGTTGCCACTTAAATAACTTCAACATGAAAGCCTCAAATCAAAATTCCATTTCTCACGATTACTTTGACCGACAACACGGTTCCCACGTTGCTGGAACACTGTGTTTCAACGAATACCTTACATATTACTATACATACTGTCAATCATTGGTACAATACTCCATGTGAATCATACAAAAGTTATACTAGCCTGTACAACAATGCACAAACTCTTGGTATAGTGTACAATAAAATATGCTGAGCACAGTTGCAAATACCTAAACATCCCACGAGCTCTAGGTAACTAAATCAACCTCCTGTTGCTGGCCAAACATATACATAAACTACCCCCTTCATTCATTCCATTGGACATTGGGGGAGGGAGGAAATTAATAATGAAGAGTAGTAGCTTGTGGCTGATCTTGAGAGAGGTGACCCTGACCAGCTTGTTACTCATATAACAATAACTGCAAAAATAAAATTAATTAAAAGAGATTATTTTTAAATCATTTCATTAGCTTCCTATAGCAAAATATTAAGGGGAAGAATGTTTAATTTAAAAAAATTTATTTACACAACATTTCACTGCCTGTTTGGGTTCACAACTTATATCTTAATTAGGCTATTGGAGTAGGGACGAGGAAGGTAAAATTTTAGAGGAAATATAACCGTAATTGTGTGGAGGAAGAGTGGCAAACCATTTATAAAAAAAAACTTCAGTAGACTCGACCTGGATTCAAACCCAATCTCCATGTCATCAGCAGTCTAGTCTATTGAGAGAACGACCTCTTAGACCATTTGACCATCGAAGAGGGTCATTTTAACATTAAGAAAAAAAAAGGAAAATAATAGAAATACCTTGGAAACCAACAAAATATAGTGCATGCTTTGGTCTTCCTCCAATTATTCCAATGCAACACTCCATTGTGAGCAGAGCAGTCAAACAAGAGCCATAAATAGAATTCATCTTTTCAATCCCCAGACGAACAGGTACAAGCAGTATAAGGGCTTTCCAAGAGGTATTCCAAGAATCGTGGCACTGGTCCAGCACATCTTGGATGTACACTGAAATAATACTGATTGTGTGTTAAAACTTAAAAAGCTAAATCATCATGTATATTTTGAGAAACGGTGTAGCTTGTTGAAATGTTATAAATTAATTGTTATTTACCAGCAAGGGGAATATACAAATAAGGCATGTAAAATAGTTATTTATTTAAAATAATGTTTCATACATTGGCGCCACCTGGTGGTGCCAAACACCAGAGAGTAAATGAAAAAATCAATGTCAATATTGATGTATGATTAAATCCGCTAATATGATTATAAAGATAAAATAAAATAGAATAAAAATAAATGGTAGTGCACAACAGACTTATCACTCATTAATTTAAATTATTATCTTGTAAGATACGAGAAACAAAATAATATACATTGTTAAAGGAACATGAGGAAAAAAGGAACATCTCATTTCCCCTAAGAGCATACATGAAATAAGAAACATTGTTACATAAACATATTATTTGTTCTATGCCTTATAAACTCTTTACCCAAAGCTCTATTTTAAAAATTATATTTGCCTATAGCTCAGAAAATAATGATTTTATAAAATATTCTTTAGAATAAAAGTGGTTTATTTTTAAGTGTCCTAACGACTTTGAAGTGAAAGGTTGTTTTGTATCTCAAAGAGTTGCGGAGATATGATCAAAATTGTAGTTTCCACCTATGTTAAGTACCCTCAAAGTCATTTTTATAGGAAAATGAGATGCACCATTTTGTTTGTTATGTTAAACAGTGCCGGCTTAGTCCTTTTTACTGCCTTAGGTAAAGCATGAAAATGCCACTCTCACCTCTCAAGACATTAAAACCAACTCATGTTTCATATATTTAGATGAGAAAAAATATTTTTGTTATTAATTAAAATAAAATTATTTACACAAAAATACAAACCTAGGATGTTAAATTTAAAAATGTACAAGTAATGAAACAGCACTTAAATTTTTTTCGTCCTTTAGCCTTATCAAACTGTTCTACTAATTCTTTAAGATCAAATGTTTGGGCTATTTTACATTCAATAGAGAGAAGTATAAGTCTGCGTAACCTTTCTTGAAGCATTGTGGTTCAAATATAGGTTTTTTTTAAGTGTTAGCTTGGAAAAAAATCTCTCAGCACTTTCAACTATTATTAAAAGAAATGTGATTGCTATTTTTTTTAGCACCACATCTTACCACAATCAATGCTATTATAAATAAAAAAAAATTAAGAATTACTTTTGTTTGTGACATGATCTATATTCTTAATTCATGGGTAATAAATGAATTTAAAAAAATTAATATATATCTTTTTTTTTTTTTCCTACCTCCCAAATCTGCCATCCTAAGCAACTGCTTACTCTGCCCCACTTCCCTAGAGCAAGCCTTGCCTATATACAAACTTTGATCTAAATCATCAGAACCAATTTTGAGAAAATCGATTTTTCTCTTTTCACCTTTAAGTAAACTACCCTTAGTTTTAAGAGCATATGGATAGTTAAAAAAAAAACTCTGGAGAACCTTACTAAAACCAATACCAAGAGTCAGCATAGTTGGTAAATGGTTTTGGCTCTAGTCCCATTAACAAACAAACAACATTACCAAACACTTTTTTTGGGGGTCCATGGGTCATGAAAGATTGACAGCCATCAAAATCTCGAATTAGATTTTTTGTCAATTACAATACTTTCTCTTTCCGAGGGGTCACTAGAATGTAAAAAACATTGTTTGGTTGAAAAACTTTTTTTTTTTTCCTTTTCATTTACTTGAGGTATTTAACATGAACTTTCTGAACAGAAAGATTATTTCATCACACGAGACTTTCTATGAGAGAGAGCAAAAGGGCCCAACAATTTCAGGGAAATTTATTTTCACATACCTTCCAGTGTTATTTTACATGCCACAATCAACATAGGACCGATGGCTTTACTTACCCTCCAAAGTTTTGCTACTGGTTTTTATCACTCAAGAAAAATTAGTCAACCCCGGTTGGGTTTGAACCCATGAAGATCGGGTCCTGGGGCGAGCACTTTACCCTAAAACCACCGAGGTCAATGGTTCACCAACTGAAAACTATCATTATACACTGCCACTTGGCATTATATAACATATTTAACTATATACACTTAAACCTTGTTAATCCAAGCTAATTGGGACCGAAGATTGTATGGATCAGTGAAAATTCAGATTTAGCGGGAAAATACAGGGATACAATATTTTCACGAATTTTAAATTACAGTTGAGTTTAATAAAATTTTCATTTATTAAACTGATGTATTAACTGGTAACATGTTCTGTAATTATTTTTAGTTACAGGAAAACACCTTGTGTTGACTGCATGTAAATATTAAGCATTTATTTTTAGATATCACTGTTTCTCAGCATTATCTTTTAACTTTGAGCTTATTAACCAATAAAATATATTTCATTTGACTTTATTTTTTCCTCATTTAATGAAAAGTGTGTTCGGACTATCTAGAATTTTGGACTACCAAGGTTTTACTGTATGGTAAATTTTAAAAATGCATAACGTTATAAGAAAAGTAATCATCAGCCTTTTTATGCATTGTTTAATCAACCCTTTGTAGAGAATTACAATTTTACGACATCAGTTTGACTTACCTGCACAATCTTGAGCCACATACACAGAAAAATGCTGGAATTCATTGTTGTCTTGAGCAGCAAAATTAACAGCTTCCCTGTAAAAGAATGGTTTTGAATACATTTTGAAATTGTTTATAAAATTATTATTTTGAACATGCAACATTATGAAAATTTTTAAATTATATAGTAGATATATAAAGAGTTAACTAAATAATGTCTTATATTTATTCTCTTTTAAGATAATTATTTCCAATTAAAACAAAACTAAACAACGCTCAAAATACATCCACCGGCTGGCAATATACAGAATGTCCCAAAAGTCTCCATGCATAGGGAAAAACGACTAAACTCAATTGTGTTACATGATTGCCAAACCCTTCCTTCACCTCTGACAAGATGTATATTAATCACAACTTGTGAATGTGTGGAATGCCAGGCCTCCACCGTGGTTCGGATCCCACGTTAAACTGTAGGTCCTCCCTTTCATCTCACAATCACCCTACCATTACACATTAGCGTAAGTGTGTATAACCCGAACAAGTAGTAAGACGCGGTGCTAATAATAATAATGAGTATGTTGATAATGATGATGATGATGATGATGATAACAACAACAACAACAACAACAACAACAACAACAACAATAGTGTTACAGAATGTTCTCAATGTGGTGACCATCAAGTTTCAGAACCAGATCAACACGTTCACACCAGTTTTGCTGAACAATTTGCACATATGAATGCAAAATAGAGCCAAATCACATCTTAAAAACCAATCTAAACTAAACTGATTTCAGTTATACTTTATTAAATTTCTAAACTGCCCTATTGTGTGAAAGAAGAATAATGTATAGCTGGGTACCTTAACAAGTGAGCCACTGCACCTGGGCCATACCAATCTCCAGGTCGTTTCCCAGAAGCCTCACCTAGTGACACCAACATATGAATTGATAGTGGACTGTTTGGAGAAGGATTATCTCCAAACCATTTGATGATCTTACGATGAGAACAATCTTCTTTGAACAGTTTGGAAGAGTTGGGTAACTGGTCTTCATTCCATCGCCAATCTAAAAATTAGTAATCCAGTTCTCAAATCACAAATAAAAAATAAATTTTAAGGAAAGAAAACTGAGAGTTTCTTTCTGTTTACTAGACAAGTAGAATTTTAAAATTCAATGGTATTGTAATTATTAATGCTTGCATCTTGCAACCTTAAAGGTTTAATTTATATTATTGGTAGGTATTACTGTTACTTCATTAAATAAAGGTTATGTTGCACTTGTTAAATGCAGTACTCAAAAAAAATTTATTATGATCTTGAAAATACTAAAATGATCATGATCAAAGAAATAATTCTCAAATAAAGATCCTGGGTTTGATTCCCGACAAGATCGAAAAGTTTATCATTGGTTAAAGTGGGGATACCTTTTCTAAGTGAAGCATTCATGACTGGGGGACTGGGTGAAGTGTTTATAATAAAATTAAGTTTTTTTATAAGATGTGTGAAGTTTTATGCTATTATATTCAGTTCAGAACGTGCATGTTAATTACTCTCAAAATAAAATTAAAATAAATAAGCTATTTCTCATAGCTTTGTGTAGAAAACATTACTGTGATGTCTATTTATATTTAATGATTATTTCAAATAGTGAACGGAAGTGGACATCCCTGCATGAATGTATAAAGAATTTAACATAAAAAAATAAAATTTTAATTATAAACTTCTGTATTTAAAATTCAAAACTTGGGTTTTCATTTTTTGAATGTTAGTAGAGGAAAACGTGCCTTACTTTAAAACACTAAGCCATCTTAAAAGCACTCACTATTTTTTTTTGCACCGCGTCTTACTACCTGCCACTCACTAATTTGATGCACAGATGAAAACCAATGTCTTCCCTCTTCTCCCTGTCTTTCTTGCTTGCACATGCGCACATAACATGTAAATTGGTCCAGATAGCATAGTGAAATGTGTAAGCTATGCCAACACATAATGCTATTGAGTGTATCTGAGGTAGTGGTAATCTGTGAGAATCCCTTTTAAGAACACTCCTTTGGATAAGGGAAGGTTTTACTGAACATTATTAATATTCAGAAAGTTTATATTATTCGACTCGATAACTCGAATCAAACCAAACTAAAAAAATCAATAAGGTTTTAAGCCATAGCAAATCCCACAATGTGCATAAAATATGTAGATATATTTTAAATAACAATTCTTGTGAGATAAAGTAAATGCCTATTAATTATTACCAGAATGACTGGGGAATAAGCCACATACATTATAACTTATAGGAATAGGGTCCATAATTAAACTAATCTTTTTTTTTTTAAATAATGACTCACTTTTTATTTAACATAATAATTTTAGCATATTTAACTAGGATATGATTCCATTCGATAATTATTCAAAATTCACGAATATTTGCTTTGATTTGAAATTTGATTCGAACTAAAAAAACTGCTTTGCAGATGTCTAGTCATGGTAGACTTACCTATAGTATTTTTTGTATACATTTAGGCTTAAATATATTATGGTTCTACTTGAATGTATTGAGGTAATTCAACAATAAAAATTTTATTACACAATTTTAACAAGTGTATAATTTTACCTTTACCTAGCTTTACCCAAGCTAGTTAGTTGGCCATCAAACCGCACGCAGTCGGTTCATAGCCTCGCTCTATAGCCTCTTCCACGCTTTCTTGTTGACAGCGGTAGTCTCATCTACATCCAGTACTCTAAGGTCACTCCTTACTCCTTCACCCCATCTCATCTAAGCTTCGGTCTCCCCAGTGACCTTATTCACTTTGGTTTTCCTAGGCACACCTGTTTTATAAATACCTTCTCTTGTCTCAATGCTTCTTATTTTTGCTGTTAAGTCTGCTTCCTTAAAAAGTTCGCGTATCTCAACTTTTTTCCTAATTCTGAATTCCCCATTTTCTTACACGGGTCCAAAAGTTGTCCTCAGTACTTTATTTTCAAATGCTAAAAGCTTCTTCTCCATCTTCTGGCTTAATGTCCACGCTTAAGATCCGTAGAGTAGCTCTGGTCTTAATATCGTTTTATATGCTCTTATTTTTGTTCTTCTAGACATTATCCTTGTACTGACAATTTTATATAACACATAGTCACATTTAGTATCAGAGCCAATATCTCTTCCTCCATGTTGTTGTTTTTATTTATTGTAGTTCCAAGGTGCTTGAAGGATCTAACTTTCTTCATTTTTGCAACTGCTAAGATTACATTTCCTCCTGGTTCTCTCTTTATAACAATGTATTTGGATTGTTCTTGATTTATTACCAATCCCACTTTACATGCTTCTTCTCTTAATGCAGCTTCTCCTTTTTTTAAATTCATCTTCTGTTTCTCCTGCCACTACTCTATTGTCTGTGAAAGCCAGTACTGTTATTTTCACAATAGCCCATAATCCTGTATCCATTGAGGAAACTCTTTTCAGTGCGTTTTTTAATACTAATTAAACAAATTGGGTGAAATGCAGTTCACTTGGCTAACCCCTAACATTGACACATGCAAAGTCTCTTCCCTTTACCCTCACTTTACATTTTGTATTATCTACGCACATTTGGGTTAGTCTCATCTAGCAGTATTACTGCTTCTTCCATAATTTCCTAAAATTTTACTTCTGTTTACATTGTCATTTGTTTTTTTAAATATTTAAACAGACAGTGCGCCATATTCCCATGCTTTACTAATAATTTTTCTTATCATGAGCATCTGGACCATGATAGACATTCCTTTACGAAATCCTACTTGGTGTTCAATATTTTCTTCGATTCAAGGGGTGAGTTTTTGCAATAAAATATGTGAGAAAACCTTATAAGCGCTACACAGTAGTATAATTTTGACACTTGGATTTTTTCCTTTTTTTGTATATTGGACAAATCACTACGTCATTCCATTCTTCAGGCATTCTTTCCTCTCTCCATGTTCTCCTAATCATCCTGTGCATTGAGTCCACCTTGCTTGATTAGTTCAATTCTGATGTCATCTGTGTCTGGGGATTTAAAAAAAATCCTTTTTAGGACTTGATTGATGCCATTCTTGTTTGGCTCTTCCACCTCAGTTTAACATTTTGAAATATCTTTCTTTCCTCCATCTACTCCATCCCTTTCTTCTACAGGCTTGTCCAATAACTCTGCAAAGTAATCTTTCCACACAGCCAAGCTCTCATATTCTCCTGTTAATAAGTTCGTATTTTTATCTTCTACCATGACCACCCTTTGAACATAGCCCTTCTGGGAAGAATCTGACGCACCTGTAGAAGTCCTTTAAGTTGTCCCCACTTCTTTCTTCTTCTGTTTTCATCAACTGTTTATTTATGAATTTTCGTTTTTCTTTCCTCTAAGTGTATTGAGTTTGCCTTGCTAACTTTTTATACTCTTCTTTGCACCAATCATTACTACTTATTAGTATCCACTGTCTGCTACAGCCTGCGCACACATTTCATTGTACCATATTTTACTCTAACCCTTTCTCACATTCTTTTTCAGGTGCATTTCTGCCACTTATATTATGCCCATTTTAAAACCTCTTCAGTACTCCTTGATTCCCTCATTCTTACCTTCCTCTTTCAATAAATACCTCAAACCTGTTTTTCACCTCTACAGGAAAGGCTTCTTGTTTTCTTTCTCATCTAAACACTTAATATTTATATTGCACTTCTTTGTCCCTTTATTTGTAAATTCACTGCTTATTCTTTGGTAAACTTCGACTAGCACTAAGTAATGATCATTTCCTATTTCCACTCCTCGTACTATCCTTACATCTTGCACTCCTATTGCATGTCTTATGTCAACCAAAACACAATCAATCTGAATGATAGAGCTACCATCTGGTGATCTTCATGTACCTAGATGAACTATCTTGTACAGAAACACTGTACTCATAATTCTTAGATTTTTAGCCTCTAAAAGTGTTATTTGTCTCAACCCATTATTGCTCATTTCTTCATGCAGTGTGTGTTGGCCCTTATTTGCCTTACACACAGACTCTTTTCCAATCCATGCACTTGCATATCCTATAATCAGTTTCATATCATACTGGGGTAACCGATCGTATAGCCCCCCTGTGATTTCATGAAACATTTTTTTTCTTCACGGTCCTTGTCTTCGGTTGAAGCATGAAAGGCAATCACTGATTATTGTTAAATTTTGTTTTAATTCTAATGTGACACACTCTATGGTTAACTGTCTCAAACTTATGTACATTATGAACTATATCGTTCTTGATGGCTATTCCTCTACCAAACAAGCACTTCCCTGCCTTTGTTCTAGTGTGGAATATAGTTTAGTTCATTCCTTTATGTAAACCTTCTTCCCTCGATCTAATTTCTTGGAGTGCTGTTAGATCCATATGTTTCCAGAGTTCCTCTTCGAGGATTGTTACTGTCTCTGGAGCATTTTGTGTTATTATATGCCATGTACTTAATCACAGTCCTTTTTGCCTTATCCTGTTTGTTGATACGTTTACATCCAGTCCAGTTTCCGAGGCTATGTTTAAGCGTTTTGTAACAATTTTTTTTCTAGGTGGGTAGTTGGCCCGATGCTCAACCCCCCACCTGGAGGACCAGGGTATCTCTCCTAGTCTGGCCTATCACCAATGACCTGTCTGGCTTGGGTGGCCCTACCAGAAGCTTACGCTCCTGCCGGCAAAGCTCGCAGGATCACTTAGGCATGCGAGCCTCCCCATCACAAGATGAAGATACCTATAATTATAAGCTATAAATAGTGATTAAATTATTTCAAATAATTACAGTTCACAAGTTATAAGAGGTCAAACTTGCTATTTAATGGTTTTCATGTACAATTGTTAAGGTGAAGTAATTAATGTATGAGGATGAAATTTAGTATAACTAGACAAGTCTTATTAAGAACAAAAAAGAGAATATTTAAAGGTTAATATTAGCTAGATATAACAAAATAGCAAAAATAAGAATATCAGGGAACTTAATTTAGGTATTAACAGATTTAGGAAAAGCTATCAGGCTAGAGCTAATTTAGTCAAAGATGAGATTGGTAACATGATGGCAGATGCATGCGAGGTTTTGTGTAGATGGAACAACCACTTCAGGAATATTGTGAATGTTCATGAAGGATCCATATTGGGGTGAGGGTGTCAAAATTCATACTGTTGAACCATTAGGCCCTGAGCAAAGTAATAGTGAAGTCAAAGAAGCTATTAGGAAGTTAAAGAACCATAAATCTCTGGGCATAGATTCAATTCTAACAGAGTTAATAAAAGGGTGGTGGTTAAAAGTTAGAAATATAAATTCATAAATTGCTATGTTCCATATGGAACCATGATGTATTACCACAAGAATGGAAGGAAGGTATTATAATACCCATTTTCTAAAGGGGGGATAGAACCGAGTGTAATGACTAACTAATACCAAAATATTATAAATGTTATCCAACATAATTTTAATGAGAGTGATGCCATATGCAGAGGAAATAATTGGAGATCATTAGTATGGATTTTGATAAAATAGATTAACAATGGATTAGATTTTTACAATTCGGCAAATATTAGAAAAAAAGTGGGAATGCAATATGAAGGTTAATCAATTATACATTGATTTTAAAAAGGCCTATGATTCAGTTAAATATATAAATCATATGAAATTTTAGTTAAGTTTGGGATACCCAAAAAACTTGTCAATCTATTTGAGGTATGTTTGACTGATACACGTGGCAGGGTATGGGTTGGATGTCCCTTATCAGATACTTTCTAATTACATAATGGGTTGAAACAAAAAGATGCACTTTCCCCGTTACTTTTTAATCTTGCCTTAGAGTATGTTATTAGGGTAATATAAGAGTAGGGAAGGGTTGACATTAAACGGTACAATACAGATATTAGGATACACAGATGATTTAGCTTTGTTGGGTAATAGTAAGGAAGCTGTTGTAAGAAATGCAAACATTTTATTAGAGGCTACTAAGAAAATAGGTTTAGAAGGTGAGTGCTGAAAATACTAAGCATATGATCACACAAATAACACAGATTTGGGACAGTAATTTAGAGCGTACTCTGAACAATATATCCTTGGACAGGGTTAATGAATTTAAATATTTAGGAACCATTTTAACTAGCAATAGCAATGTTAGATTGGAAATTAGTAAAAGAATACAGCCGAGAAATGCATGATATTACTTGGTCAGTAAGTTGTTAACCTCTTGCCTACTGAGAAGGAATGTATAACTCGGAATATACAAAACAATTATTTAATTGGTTGTTCCCTACGGGAGTGAAACATGCCGACTAAAACCAATATAAGGTGTTCAAAAACAAGATGCTTAGGAAGATATTGGGTGAAAACAGGGATGAGGTTACATAATGATGAGTTACATACCCCGTAAACACCACAAGACTGTCTTTTATATAGCACTGCATCTTACTACCCGTAAGAGTTCCGCGCTTATGTACTAATTACCCTAATGGTTTTAGGGAATACGAAGGCTATATTTTATAGGAAGTGTACCCGCATTTTAGTGGAGGGATAGTGGAATGGAAAACCATTTATGAAAAACCATCCTCAGTACACACAGCTGAAATTCGAACCTTTATCTCCTGGTCATCAGCAGTCTAGTCTACTACGAAAGTAGCGCCTTAGACCATATGGCCACTGAAATGGGTCACAAAACATAGTTAGGATAATCTAGTTTCGTACATTACAGTGAAAAGGACATGCAGTGTGAATGGGAGTATTTAGAACCTTGTTCAGGGTAATGACTGGTAAACCCAATGAGAAAAGACCAGTGGGAAGAACTAGACACAGATGGGGGGATAACATTAAAATGGGGCTGAAAGAGGTGGACTGGATATAACTAGCTCAAGAGAGATAGGATGTAATGAGGTGTACTGGATATAACTAGCTCAAGAGAGATAGGATGTAATGAGGTGTACTGTATATAACTAGCTCAAGATAGGGATAGGGTGTAATGAGGTGGACTGGATATAACTAGCTCAAGATAGGGATAGGGTGTAATGAGGTGGACTGGATATAACTAGCTCAAGATAGATATAGGGTATAATGAGGTGGACTGGATAGAACTAGCTCAAGATAGGGATGGTTGTAATGAGGTGGACTGGATAGAACTAGCTCAAGATAGGGATGGTTGTAATGAGGTGGACTGGATAGAACTAGATTGATATGGGGATAGGATATAATGAGATGGACTGGATAGAACTAGATTGATATGGGGATAGGATATAATGAGATGGACTGGATAGAACTAGCTTGAGATGGGGATAGGATGTAATGAGGTGGACTGGATAGAACTAGCTCAAGATAGGGATAGGTTGTAATGAGGTGGACTGGATAGAACTAGCTTGAGATAGGGATAGGATGTAATGAGGTGGACTGGATATAACTAGCTCAAGATAGGGATAGGGTGTAATGAGGTGGACTGGATATAACTAGCTCAAGATAGATAGGGTGTAATGAGGTGGACTGGATATAACTAGCTCAAGATAGATAGGGTGTAATGAATGGGACTGGATAAAACTAAGTCTAGGTTAGGTTAGGTTAGGTTGGGTGGCGTACCCTTGTAAGTGCGGCAATGAACTTTTGAGTTCCTAATGCAATAGACTAAGTAAGAAATGCATATGAGTTGTACACAATGAAATATTTATGATATGTTAAATAAAAATAATTTTTAATGTATAAGCAGTTTAAAATTGGTAAAATGACAACAATTTTGATTAAATATGAATACTGTTCGTTTTATACCCTGATAATTTGATTTGCTCTCATTTTGTAGTACACAATGTTGATATTTAGAATTAACTTCTCTTTTAAACTAATTTTACTCAATTTTATTAATGTTTCCAAAATGATCATTGCAAATATATATTTGAAATGTCTATTTCATAAAATTCCTTGTTTAAAATGTACTGATTGCAGAGACAACACCAACTAGCAGAACATAATATGCCAGGCCAAGGGTCTGATAATCCCAACTAACGACACGTACCCCGGTAAAGTGACCTTACCTGGTCAGTGTTGCTAGAAAGTGCTGAGACATTACCACTTGCTATCTTCCCCTCACATATGTTACACTCCCTGACAAGATGTTAGACACTCAACAAATATTAGTAATTCTCACTGTCTAATGAGCTTGAATAGAATTTTAGCCTAGTTTTAAGGGTATATATATATATATATATATATATATTTATTTATTTTTTTCCATGTAGGTTTAAATATTTATAAAATAAGAATTAGCTTACAGACAAGAGTCAAATTTCTCCAGGAGTTAAAATATAAACTGTGTATAATAAGTCTAACATATTATTTGTTTCAATTAGTGAACATGATGTAAATAATTCAACTATAGCTTATGAATATTCATATATTATTTTTAATGAAAATTAAATTTGCTGAATTAAATCACACAATTAGCAGATATTAATTAGCAGATAATTAATTATCAGAATTAACTAGCATAATTTAAAATTATTCTAATTTATTAATGACTAATGAGCAATCACAATCTCATGATAATACGGAAAGAAGTTTCAATATCCAGTTAACCCTAACCAACTGTTGAAATTAAAGCTAATATTTATGTCACAATATAATAAATATGTTGTGTTAGTATGTTAAAGACATTGAATGAAAAATGCTACATGCCTTTGTTTACAAAACCTGGTCCCACATGTGTGAATAAGGTCAGACCAGTTACCTCACTTAGCTATCAATCCAATGACAATGACATATCAAATGCGCTAATGAATGAGATATAAAACTAGATAGCCTACCTCGTCCCAAATAGTGGCATGCCAATGCTTGAGCTAATAGCATCTGTCCACTACGAAGCATGCATCCCCAACCACAATCGGAGGTAAAATTGGAACCATTTAATATTGGGAATTCTCTTCTGTAGGTGAGCCAGAACTTGCTCGAGAAGTCAGACTTGAAACTGTTGATTCCATTCGCCTCCTCTCCTGCTTCGACGGATGAAGTAGAGTCATTAAGAACTGTTGAAAGTTTACGATGATAGCATTTACCTAGTAGCCATACAGGAGAATCTTTGGAGAAATTGGTCTTCATTTTCACTGTCCAGCCTAAAATAAAATGCATGCATTAAGTAATTTCAGTTAAATAGTTCTGTGAAGTTTTTAGAGAATCTCCTATATAGCAGTGAATGTTTTGTATAGCATATATATAAATAAAGTAGGTCTGGCAATACTTTTAAAGTGCGAGTATTAACAGTGGCACAGCCAGAATTGAAATTTGGGCGTAGTGGAAGGATAAGGACGGCAATGACGACAACACCCCTTATGGACTCATTCTCTCTAGTTTCAAATTTGGATTTATTGACCGAGAATAAATAGGTCTTGTTTTAACTTGACCATTTGGAAGTTGGTGTTTGTTTCATGATAACCGCCAAATGTGTGGACCTATTTTAGCAAAATTTAGCAGGGACACTTTTAACTTTGGCCAAATGACGCGTGTGTGTGTGTAGTACATGGTTTTTCTATCTGGTTATCCATATAAGATGGCTGAACTAAATATTTCAAACTCTCAAATAAATGTTTAGTATCTTAGAATTCTATTTTATTACATCTTCCTACTTTTTCCTTATCCTCTAATTCACAATGAATGTTGAAATAATCAGTCCGATTTTTCCAAAATAGCATCGAATTTTTGTTTCCTGTGATAATTAACTAGAAGTGATTTTTTTTTTGTTTCATTATTTTACATTTTACCTAACAATACTTCTAAATCACAACCTGAATAACTAAAAGACTCTAAAACAATTTCTGCTCATCTCATGACCCGATGCTTGTGGGATCTTACACAGCCAAGTCAACGGATTTTTCTTGAGCAATAAAAATCCATAGCACAACTTCCTTTGAAGGGGAAGTAAAGCCCTCGGTCCTATGTCGATTGTGGAATGTAAAACAAACCTCAACGGCATGTGACAATACCTTTCCGGCAAAAGTGGTAGGCCCTTTCGTGCTCACTCTTAGAAATTCAGCAATGAGACACCACCATATGTTTTAGCTCCCTTAGTATATTCGATTTGTTCAAGATGGTACAGACAGTAGCTTCTAACTAGCGAAAGAGCTGTGGATGGATAAAAATTACTACCAACCAACCTTCGGGTCGTTGACTTAAGGAGAAGAAGAAAACAAATTCAGGACAAGTAACATTAAACACATTAAACAGGGTAGTAGCCAAAAAATCAACATTAAGTTAAATCAATTCAGTGGAACCTGACTAATTCGAACTTCCGTAATTCGAAATCGTCTTTAATTTGAATTTTTCGCCCGGTCCCATGAATTTTGTATCAAGACAATGTTAAAAAATTGTAGCTAATTCAAATTTTGTTTTGGTTGATTCAAACTTTTCTTAAGTTGTAATGTACTGTGCAGTAGTGTTTTCCTACTTCTAATTGTGGCGTCATGTTGTTCTATTTTTGGAAACAAGGGAGGCGACATTGAAATGCGGTCAGTACCCTTCTTCACCCCCCCCCCCACACCCCCACTCATCCATATGTCTTTGTTTACACATACAGTTCTATACTCTGTTAGTCAAGATCGAACCTCTCGAGCGGTTACTTGCGCTGTTCTTAGTGATTCAGTCGTAGCAGTATTCTTGTGACGTGCGAGTTTATTTGTTTTGTTTTGTTGTTTAGTGTTTGTTTAGTAAATACTGTACAGTAGTGTTTTGTGTGTGTGTATCGTGATGTCACTGTCCAAGTTACAGCCCTATAAATCATTAACTTTGGCCGAAAAAGTAGCGGTGATAAAGGAAGTGGAAAAGGGAATTCCTTTTAAGAAACTTATTTAATTCGAACTTTTGGATAGTTTTAATTTTCTTCTTGTCCCTTCAAGTTTGAATTATCCGGGTTCCACTGTACATAAAAAAGTATACGATTTAAAAAAATAGATATAGGCCTACATAAGATATACATTAATTAAATCAAGCATTATTATAATGTTAGGTAGTGTACATCAACATATTATTGTACATAACTTACTTAATAGTAATACCTATATATAAATATTAGTACCAAGTGCTAAGGCTAGTTCCATAGTCAGACTTAGCACTCTTCAAGTGCAACTTGATGCCAAACACAAGCCTACACATACCTAAACTCGACTGGAGTGGGTCAGTTTCACTTGTGAGTCTGGCTCTAGCTAGGTGTCATCTTGTATAAATAAATTCAAGATGCACTCTTAGCGGGCAAAGTCTGACTTACTATCTTTCAGGTTATACGCGCATATGTACTAATTACACTGATGTGTTAGGGATGAGGAAGGTAGAATTTAGAGGAATTGTACCCACATTTGCATGGAAGGGGGGGGGACCATTAAAGGAAACCCACCCTCAATAAACTTAACAAGGATTCGAACCCCCATATCCTCGTCATTGGCAGTCTAGTCTAGCGCAAAAGTGATGCCTTATACCATTTGACCACCAAAGTTAGTCTAGTAGTGATAAAATAAGTCAACTTCAAATAATGATTATAGTAATGTGTTTCGCCCATCGGGATTTATAACTTTTTTTAGGTATAATACCTGTTCTCAATTGATATAACAGTTACGGTTAAGTTATTGTAGTCTTTATTCTTTTATTGTCCTGGTGTCGGAACAGCACCCTACCTCCTAGTGGTAATAGTATACTGACTGGCAAGGTAGTATCTATAGTACTGGTTTGTAGAAACAGTGCTCAGGGTAAGACTTGGCAAGGGTTGTACTTGTGGTATACTGGCTAAAATGTGCCAACACTGATAGATACAGTATCCTTACCATAAGCAGCGAATACTGACAAAGCTAGTAACCTGGTCTACTCTAAACTGATTACTAAAAGAAACTATGAAATACCTAAAACTGTCTGTAGACAAGCTGGAGAGAAAATGGACTATTGGAACGTGGAATGTGAGAGGAGTGTGGGGTAAAGAAAGAGGAAATGATTGGAAGGAAAAATGATATTATGTGTGCATGTGAAACCAAACAGAAAGGGGAATATCTTTTGATGATGATAGCTCGACACTGTCATCAGGTGTGGATGAATGGGTAAGGGGAAGTCAGGGAGTAGGTTTAATCCCACACCTAACAGTTAGGCTGTTTGAGAGAAGGTATGTGTTGGTGTAATCTAGACTTCTATGGGTATGTATGGAAATGATGCATTCATAGAATTATATTGGTTGCTGGTTATGCTCCAGGGGAGGGTGAAGATAGTAATGTGAGAGTGGAGTTTTGGAATGAGATGAATTAGGTCTTGAATGCATGTGAACTGGGTGAAAGAATTATATTGTTAGGAGATATGAATGGATGGGTGAGAACCCAACGAGAGATCTCGGAGAGAGTGTTAGGAAGGTAATGGTGATGACAGAGTAATCGAGAATGGTAATAATTTAGTGAGTCTGTGTTTAGAAAGAGGTCTAGCTGTGTCGAACATATTGTTTAAGCACAAAGATATTCACTTGTATACATGGCAAAGGGGTGATTCAAGAACGATGATTAATGTCGTGGTGTTTGATGAGCGACTTAGAAGTTAAGTAAAGAGTACTAGGGCTGTGCGAGGAGCTTAATGTGGACTGGACCACTTCCTAGTGAACTCAATAGTTGAATTAGATAGGAATTTGGTGAGGAAGCAGCGCAAGACTATTAAGCAAGTATTAGTGAAAGTGGAATAATTGCAGGATAAAATTGTGAGAGCATAATATGAAAGAGTGCTGGGAAAAAAATTAACTTTACAAGAGCATGATTGGAGTGTCGAAATAGATGTTAATGATATAGAACATGCTTGGAACAGAATAAAAGTGGCTGTAGCTGAGTGCGCAAAAGGTGTGTGTCGATCTTCGGTAGTGGGAAACTTAAAAAGAGATGCATGGATGAAAGAAGCTGTGAGAAAAAAGAAAGAAGCATACAAACAAATGATTGCTGTGAAGAGTGAAACAGAGCATAAGAGGTTGTGGAACAAATAAAGAGCGAAAATATGAATGCAAAGAAAGTAGTAAAGGAGAGTAAAGAGCCAATGTGATTAAAAGAATAAGAATAAAGAATGCAGAATGATTTTGAAGGAAATGAGCTGTCAGAGAGTAAAGAGAACAAAACAAGGAGTGCAAGGAAAGAGGTATGGCATTCATAATGAACGTGGTGAGATGATCTGGGATGAAAACAGTATAAGAGAGCGATGGAGGGAGTATTTTGAGGAATTTTATGGCGAAAATGTGGAGAAAGTATCAGAAAATAGGGAAAATGTTATGATGAGTGAAAGAATTAACAAGACTGAGGTGTTAAAGGCTATAGAAGTGTTAAAGAATGACAAAGCTGTTGGTGTAGATGGGATCACAAGTGAAATAATTATATGTGGGCGCATGTTACTTTTTGCCAGATAGTGTGAGTTGTTCAATGTGTGAGCTGGGATTGCGAACATTCCTTATGACTAGAAGAATGCCGTCATTGTTCCTTTGTATAAAGGCAAAGGGCAATAAGAGTGAATTTAAGAATTATAGGGCAATTAGTTTGTTGAGTATTCCAGGCAAAAGTTTTTGGAAGAGTTTTAATTGAGAGAATGTGCAAAACAAAATAATTGCAGGCAATATTTGGGGTGTGCAATCTGGTTTGATGCCAGGTAGAGGTTGTATGGACCAGATATTTGCATTGTAACAAGTGATTGAGAAATATATGGTAATAAGGAAGAAAGTTTATTGTGAATTTGTTGATCTGGAAAAAGCATACAATCGGGTGAATAGGAGTTTGTTATGGAATGTTCTTAGAGAGTATGGTGTGAATGTATGGTTAGTAAATGTAATTATGGTGGTGTATGATGGAAGTTAAGTGTGCGCTAGGGTGGATGGAGCTTTGAGCGAATGGGTTGACAGTGAACAGGGTGTTAGACAAGGTTGTGTTAAGTCTCCATGGTTGTTAATGTTTTCATGTACTGATGTATGAGGGATACTTGTGAGGGCGCAGTTGGTGTGCAAATGGACAATGTGTATGTGAGAGTGCTACTATATGCAGATGATGCCGTATTAATGGCTGAGAATGAAAGTGACTTGCAGAATGCATTAAATCATTTGAATGTGGTGAAAGGCAAAATGGATCTTCGTAAAAATGTCTCCAAAACTAAGGTGATAGTTTATGATAAGGACGGATCATGAAATGATTGTCAGCTTAGTATAAATGGAAAACTCTTAGAACAAGTGAGTGATTTAGTGTATTTGGGTAGAATGTTCTGTAATAATAGAAGGATAGATGGTGACATTGACAGACGAGTGAATGCATCTTGGAGAGTATTTGGATGTATGTGGACTGTTGCAAAGAATGAAGTAGTAATGAAAGAAGCAAAAATGGCAGTAGGCTCTACATTAAAGTGTGTTAACGCCAACATTGTATTATGTGTGTGGAGTGTGGGTTTGTAGGAGAAACACAAGAGTCAGTGATGAATGGGTGCTGAAAGGGTGCTGTTTGAAAGGGAATACAATAGGTGTATGTTTGAATAGGGGCCTGATTTATCATGACCAAAGGAAAATCTTTGTTTAATTACATATGGGGAGTCAAACCGTAAACAGAACTTATAACCAAAATTAACAGTTATTTTTAAGGAACCGGAACAGGAACCCAAAAAGTAAATTGAAGCTTAAGAACCAAAGCCGGAATCGACATATATTTTTAGGTTACCTAATAAAGGCTCTTACTTTTTATACAAAATAATTTATAATTGTATTTTATTCCCTTCTTTCTAGGACGATGTATTTTACTTCGAGTGAGAGCAAACATATCTCAGAAGAGTGAGTTCTGAGAAATAATAAACTGCCCAGTTGTACAAGAAGTCTAAACTAAATAAGAAACGATTTATTTAAAAGTGTTATTCCTGAGAGTTAAACATGTTGTTGGACGGCTGTTTACTTGGAGAGGTAAGAGTGTATTTCACAAATTGTCAACCTCTTCATCAAAGCCGGAATCGACATATATTTTTAGGTTACCTAATAAAGGCTCTTACTTTTTATACAAAATAATTTATAATTGTATTTTATTCCCTTCTTTCTAGGACGATGTATTTTACTTCGAGTGAGAGCAAACATATCTCAGAAGAGTGAGTTCTGAGAAATAATAAACTGCCCAGTTGTACAAGAAGTCTAAACTAAATAAGAAACGATTTATTTAAAAGTGTTATTCCTGAGAGTTAAACATGTTGTTGGACGGCTGTTTACTTGGAGAGGTAAGAGTGTATTTCACAAATTGTCAACCTCTTCACTCTTCCTTCAAATATCAAGTAATGAATATTTAGTTCAAAGTTTGTTTTCATTTGGAATTATTTGATAGATGAGGCTAAATATATACAATACCCAGTGTTTAATTTCTTTAAATGACAGAGAGATTGATACATCAAAAATATTACTAAGATGGTTCTTAAGGTAAATTACATTAAGTATTACTACTATACTATTGTAATATACTATTGCATATTTTTATCCTGTAAACTCATTTATTATTTTGGTCTGTCTACAAATTAAGGACTTCCAAGACAGTAAATACATTTTAAAACTAAAATCCTGAAATTGAAAATATTGTATTAATGTCATTTTGATAACCTCTTAGTAAAGCATGAAATAATATTTTTATATGTAACAATATATAACTGATTTAAATTTTCTAAACAAATAAACTAGTCCACACTGTTTACTTTTGATTCCAACATGATAAGTAGACCTAGCTGATTTGGCTGTATCAAACCAGCTTTATGTAATTTATCTAAGGTAAGCTACCTTTTTCCAATTGAAAACACGCATAAGTTCTTAAAATAACATTTATTTAGGGCCTAGGCTTACATATTAATTTTAAAAATTAAATGAAATTATTTAAAAAATATATAATATAAAATTTTATGGTGTCAGCCCGCAATCAAGTCATACTGAACAAGCAGTCTCCAGCTGTTGGTAAAGATAGTGTTAACTTCTTCTAATGGAGGGTGTCCTCTGGTCAGCACAATAACTTCGGATGTTAATCCCAGTTTTCTAGACCAAAGCCGCTACTTCTTTATTCAAGTAGCTCCTCCTTTGTCCTCACAATGCTTAATTTGACCAGTTCCAGACACACTACAGCTTCAGAGAAGATATCAGGATGCACCAAGGATCGAACCCGGAACCTTTGGGTCTGTAGCCAGGAACTCTTTTCCTTGGTCCGTCTTTTAAATCTTATCATAAACTAACAAACCAAATAGCCATTATACCTTTTGGCACGTTCTTTAACAGCCTAGCCCCGTTTGCACGAAATGATCCACGGCCAAAATGAACTGTGTTGACATGTTCATTAGAGCTCATTGCCTACTAAAATGAAATCAAATCAATTTGCTTACCATGCCTCATGTTATTCCATATTGAGAATATTTTAGTCTTGACTTTACTTTCGCCCAAGGTGTCACAATCCTCCTCCAAACCTGATGCTTCATTATGATTTGTACCTCTATTTCTAAAGGTAGATAACTTATACTTGCTAAATAGCCCTACATCTGTATTCATATCGATGGCATTCACAAAATACTTAGTGAAATATTAAAATAAATAATGCCATCTCACAAACCAGGTTTGCTTACAAATACATTTTATTCCTATTATTCATTGATAGCTGCTATAAATTGGAAAATACTATTATAAGCAGAATGGCCAGTTTAAAATTAATATCAAACTTCTTATGAAAAAAAGCAGGAAATTTTAAAAGGATAAAACTCCTTAAAATGACAAAATCAAGATCATTTCTAAATAATTAACAGATAGATAAACATTTTAAGAAAAAATTTGATTGTTTGAGTTTTGGATAATGTATTATAGGCACTGTGCGTTGATGTGCATGTCGCTTGTAGTGGCAGAATTTTGAAAGAGCTGAATAATGGTGATGCATTAAACACGTAGTTAATCATAGCTTATTGATATTCCAAACATGTTTGAATTTTGTTTAAATACCGTTATATCATTTAATTACCTTCAATACAATGAATCAAATAAAAAGTGTCACATTATGCAATTTATTTATTCAATCTTGCCTGAGCTACATTATGTAAGTATATTAAAATTAATATAACAACTAAGAGTTCATATATATTTTCTCCAATGTTTTGCACAGATCACAACATTTTCATTACACATCCATAGCTTCTGAGAACTTGTAGGGATTGGCACCCTGGGATGTTTTCCAACGTCTAGGCTTCTTTACATAAGCAGGCACTGTCATCTGAGTAACCCCACTTCGGGAGTTTGTCCTTGCATCGTCCCATGTGTGATGTGGCACTTAAGACTGTTTGGGTTCACATCTATATAAAAACACTAATAAGGACATATCATATGATATTTTCCTTGATAATAATGGAATATAGGTAGCAGAACTAATATAGTAGATATGATACTATCATTAATCTCTATAATATAACTGGATAAATATATGCGGCTAAAATTTTCGAACTGTCATCTACACACCATTGTGTAAGAGAGAAAAAACCTTCGGGTATATCTTTCTCTCTTACACACATGCAAGGCAATGTGGCATTTTGATATAATTCGCTAATTTTTATGAATATAATGAGATATATCAATGTAAGATTAGATAAACGAAATAAATGGGTTAGTAAAAGGTTTTAAGAGCATAACTAAGTTCAACCCTCATGACTTGTATTTTTAAATAAGTCGATTTAGGCTAAAATAAAAACACATCCTACCAGCCTATAAGATAAATGAACGTTTGAACGTTTGAACGTAAGACTTATAACCAAAGTTTGTCATTCGAACAAAAGTAATCAGGATTTTAGCGACCTTATTTCATTATAGTTATCGAACATTAAAATTAATATCAAACTTCTTATGAAAAAAGCAGGAAATTTTTGAAGGATAAAACTCCTTAAAATGACAAAATCAAGATCATTTCTAAATAAAATGATAGATAAATAAACATTTTAAGAAAAAAATTTGATTGGTTGAGTTTTGGATAATGCATTATAGGCACTGTGCGTTGATGTACGTGTAGGTTTCTGAAAGCAATATACAAGCTGAGAGCCAACTTTAAATATATTGTAATATAGTAATACTTCCTACAAGCCCTATAACCTAAGGTATAATTTGAATGTAAAACTACTACACAAAATTTGCTATTCAAATACATGTTATTAAGTTTTAAGCTACCTTATTTCATTATAGTTGTCGAGATAAAATATAATATGGTATCTGAAAGCCATATACAAGCCAATAGTCAATTTTAAATATATTGTAGGCTTGGTGGAATGTAAGCAACACAGGCTTTAGTTACATATTTTAATATATCAAAGATTTTATTCTTATTTGTACAATATTACCTTTAAAACTGAATTGTATATCGTTTACTGTAAATGTGTCTTCAGTTAAGTGGGGTATAATACTTCACTCTTTTAAAAATATATATATACTTTTGCACAAGAACATTGAAATAAACCGTTAATAATGTCCCCTCGTAGCAAGCAGATGACAAACTTTAGCGTCACGATTTGGTCCGTCGCAAGGGGTGTGTTTATGTTCATCCAGTACCGTATAGTATAGAGATCACTGGATATTATTTATATTTATCTTTACTCATTTTTCAAATATGCGTAAAGCCAAAAACTATGTCAAGAAACCAAACAATTTCAATAGCTTTAGGCTATATTTATAAACTAAGCTCGTCAAACATTAACCTTCGTAGTTCCTAAGGAACGAGTCTTCTTTGTTCGGTGTATTTTTTTTATTAGCTAATGAATAGCTTATTTCAGGTTTTATTATTGCTGATTTGTAAATCTTTGGCTAGTATGGGCCAAACAATAAATAAGAAGAGTACATATGTCATTTCACATCAGTAGAGCCTTGCTACTTTGTAATGCATAACATAACTCTACTTTGTTCAATAAGAACTTTTCACTACTCTTACACTAAATATAATCATAATAATTATAGGTATATTATTCGATGGTGGGGGAGTAATATAAAATACACAAGCCTAAAATATAACTATTCCTAACCAGGCCCGTAATCAGAATTTTCTTTCGGGGGGAGGCTGATTCTTCAAAATATTATCCGACGACGACGGTCAAATAAATACTAAAGAGGGGGGCGGACGATTCTGACCTAGACAAAGAGAAAAATATATCTAAATTTCGTAAACAAATATATTGAAATAGACCCATTCTTGCATTCAATAATAATTAATATACTTTTTATGATTTTTAATAGAATATATTGTCACTGATGTATCTTAACTTACGTGTGTGGGACTGTTGATCTGTCAGGATGTCTTTGGTCGAGGATAAGAAGGAGGTGATATTGAATATTTGGAATGGATTCGTGATTGACGCTAGACTTGGCTTTTAAATAGGTTTATTATTACTACCATAGCTATATCTATTACACATGTGATGTTAAACGTAAAATTAGAATGAAAGAACTAAAAGAATATTAGGAAGTGTGTGACAAAACGAGGTGTTATGAGGTTTACCCAATGGCCTGCCTGACTTCTAGACGATCCCTGCACTTTCACCGAATCGGGTTCCCTAGGTTCGAGCGGCAGCCCCCGAACCGATACTTGTTAAACCCGACGTTTTATCCCGTGTGGCCCCGAAACTGGCAGCGTGACCCCTAGGTTACGATGTTCTGTAGTCAGCCAAGAGGAGCTCAATCCCTCAAATTTTAGCCGGTCCTCCGGCTGGCTAAGGAATGCTGACACCACCTTTTGGGTCATCTCCTATAGTTCATTTGTTTATCGAATCACCATAACAACTTTGCAACTTTCGTTTTGTCATTCGCAACTCACAGCCTACTATGTTTACACAAACACGCCTTCCAATTGAGGTCGTGCGGTTACAATATACTAATTATACTAAAATTTTATAAATAAAACTAATACATTTTCTGTTAAAAGTCATAAAATGTATGTTAATTATTAGTGAATGCAAGCATGGGCCAACTGTAGTATATTTTTTTAACGAAATTTTGAAACTTCAAAATATTTTTTAGGTTTCTTATAAAATAAAGTAATGTTCAATTGACTTGATTGACTCTTAGAGCGAGTCATTGTACTCAATACTCGTATACACAAGTAGAATAAATATTAAGACAAAACAAAGACATTAAATAGATTTCATGGATCAGGAACTTACTAATTTGTCTAAAGATCAAGTAGGCTGTAGATCAAGTAACTTTAGTCTCCAGTTCTGCCAAACGGGATAGCTATAAACTGATCGCATGGCGGACGGTTTTAAATTAGCCGAAAACAACGAAACATATTTGAAGGAAATAATGGAATAAATTTATACTCGTGGAACTAAAAATGTAGCTTACACAGAGTTTAACCGACAATTTTCATTCAAGATAGTTTTATAATTTCTTATCTTTTAATAATAATTTTTAATTTTTGTTTGGATTTAGGGGAGGAGGCTTTCAGCCCTACGAGCTCCCCTATCCCTGGATACGTGCCTTTTCCAAACCTAATATAGATTCTGTTGACATTTTAAAGATTAAGCTACTGGCTAATTTGGATGTATTAACTTGTGGTTGTAAAAATTGTAAATGAAATCTATCTATTTACTATAGGCTAACACATATATAGTGTTAATTTTATCTTGTACAAAAATTAGGGGTCATAAGTACATGTATTATGTAACACATTTTTAGGACTTTTTTGACCCTCCTTCCCCTATATCACGCTCCGTAACGCTTTGGCAACCTCTCTCCTCCCCCTAAAGTTACGAAACGCTTCCAGTTTAAATTATAAAAAAATCGCCTACTCCTCATGTCATTTGCGAATGGGCTGGGGTTTTTTAATAGACTAATTATTTTCAAATTGGATCTTATAAGCTTAAAATAAATAGGATTTTGAATAAAGGATTCCATTTCTAGTCAAAGAATTTTACTTGTATTTATTATATATTCGGTCGCTGAGTCCTAAATCTCGGTAAAATGTGGCCTGCAACCTGTCGATCGTAGTTTTATTGATACGCATCAACATAAAAGGACGTGACAATGTCATATGATTGATCGCATATTTGGAATTGAATATGTAAAATAGTTTAGTACTCCTGCAAATAAATGAACGAATAATTAAAAACTGGATGAAAAACTTTTTAGTAGCCTAACCAATTATTGAATTTAATGTGATAAATTAAAAAATAATTGTTTGTATTATAAACTAAAACTTCGTTACGTTACGCTAGCTTAACCTCCCCGTGTCACGCAGCGTAACGCAAAGATGGACCCCTCTCTCCCCCCCTTCAAATGGGCTACGTAATACATGTATGGCCCCTTAGACACTTTTAACGCAATAGGGTGTTAAACCGACACACGTTTGCATAAGCACTTTCAATTTTTCATAAGTTGAATTTTCAACTTGAATTTCAGTTAATTCGGTTACATGAGTGTCTTTAAGTTACAAATATCCATGATGTAGATAAATGATGTAAATCATACTCAGTAATCAATATTAAACCTTTGAAAATCATATTTGATTATTATTTTGTCCATATCTGTTGCTGCAATACTGTAGGTTTACTATCAACTGTATAATTTTAGAGTTTAACCATTTTTCCACATTGGCACCTCATACGTTTTCACTTGCACCATAAGCGTCTATGCACGGTGCCTATACACAGTTATAAGCTAGCATCACCAATTTATCTCGTTTAAAATTATCATCATGGGGTAAATTCTTTTCTAGTTAAATTTTAAAGTTATCAAAATCAAGTAATCTCTTCCCTAGTGAAATTTTCAATTTTTCATAAAATGAAACAAAACAAATAGGTGGATCTTCTTTCCTGTCTTTTTTGTTGGGGTTTATTGGAAAATGAAAGAACTGGAAACAATGGTGGCTTTTTATAATATCGCCCAAGACGAATTTTTCTCTCAAATATTTGAGCAAGAATTTTAATCGCTCTATTAGCACGTTATGTCACATCTGCAATTTTAAACTCAGTTTAGAAAGTTCTTAAAGTGCTTCACATATAAAACCTAAGTCTAAAGTAAACTTCACTGTTTTGACTGGAATAATCATCCTTAGCATTTGTAAAATGACCCACTAATGATTTATAATCTTGTAAAACTTCAGACAGTGAAGGAAAATTGTAAACTAACTAGCGAGTGCTTAATATTCACCCAATTTTCAAAAGCTGAGTCTCCTATGACTTAGCACGTGCTGTCAGCTCTCGACTATTTTGAGCGAGGCATGTTAAGTAATATATTATATCTTGTCAATCAATTAATTAAAGCTGTTAATTCCAGAAACTGTCTTGACAGTATCGTGAATGGATAATTCCAGCCTATGGTTGGTGCAGTGCCATACAATTATTGATGAAAATGTATCTTTAAATAATTTACTAATTCCCACGCGAGATTCATACATTACCGATGCATCATCACAAGTGACAGAAACTTAATATTCATTCAGGCATTCCTCTGTCACTATGATAGAATGAAGGTAGCAAATTAAAGCGGCAGTGGCGTAACTATAGGGTGGCGCAAGGGGAAAAATTCCACAAACCCGCACCCAAAATGGGTCCACCACGCAGGCCTGCACACCCACTTTTTCTTCAGCTATCGTACTCGCTAAGAATTTGTATGTTAATCATCTACGTATGTTGTTAACATGAAAACTATTTTTTGTGGGGGTTAGAGGGGGGGACAAGGGCACCATTAAAGTTTTGCCATAGGTCCATTAATACCTAGCTACTACTCTACAAAGCGGAGAAGATTACAAGTGCTGTTACATCATTTAATTCTATCAATTAACCAAATAAATTATCTGGTGTGATCATTTCAATACCAGAAATTACTGCACGAATATATAAGATTAATGTTGTCTTCTGATCTGAGTAGTTGTGGCAACATCAATGATTAATTACATCCTTGATTGGGAACTAACAATATTGCTGGTTGCTGACCAAGTTAGTCTTCATTTCCTTGTTAATTTTATTGATAATGTTAATACAAGCATTTTTAGATTGACGTATCCTCTCATATATACACCGTTAAGTTCTCGTAAATCAAATTCAATTTCATAATTATTTAAATATTGATTTACTTTTGCAACCTTATAAGCCGTGCAAAATATTTTGGCAGTTGTCTCTTTTTGGCATGAATGGTATTTTAGATAAATTTTTAGTTTTTATTTCTTTGCATCTTTCCAAAATGTTCACAGAAGTTCTGTGACCACCACTTTCTTTATGATTAAATATTTTGGTTCGTAAAGATGTTAACTGATGTTCTCGAGTGGCACCAAAATAAGCTACTTCACTATGGGTCCATTCTCTGTCTCTTCGAGATGAATAGCTACGGACTTGCACCTTATCACGCTCCCGATTCTACACGAGGGGCTGTGGAGAATGTTACCATTATATTTCCTTTCTTCGTGTGGAACATATTTTGTATACATGCAACACAGCTTGATGCAAAAAAATAAATATTTTAATCTATTTTAAACAAATTTCAAAACCTTGAAAAAAATCAAACAAATACATATTAATAAAACGGTTAGGAAACGGTGGATCCTCACATATTCACAGAATAAAGGGCTTGGAATAATCTAAGAAGATGATTCTGAGCCTATAAATTAATTATCTATCTTCAATTTTATAATTTATTTTGTTGTTAGTGCTTAGGCGGTTAAGTTGAAACTACAGTTCTATAGACGCGCACAATTTACTGGACTTTGTTAATATCATTTGTTAGCCAGCCACGTCTAGCTAAGTGAACACTCAGACTAAAGTGTCGTACTGTTATGGCGTTTATTTACCATCGTTATCCATATTTGTAGAACAATTACAAGTTTTGGTTCCTTCATAGTAAGTATTTGTATAGGTTTTGTTTGCATATGAAAATATTGAGTATTTTTCAATTATATCTAATGACCATGTAATTTCAAAGCGATTTGGGATTAAACATGTAATTATTATCAGCAACACAATGTTATTTATTTGAAACAGTTTCCATGAGATTTAATAGCTCGCTGTTATAAATTATACAGATAAAATTATATTTGGTAGGATATAGACAAAATAAAAGACTATAACTATACAAAATAAGAATACAATTTTGAGGGATTATAGACAAAAAAAAGTGGAATTGGCAGGAATAGACAAAGCCATAACAACATAAGATAAAATGCAATTGACAGACTATAAACAAGAGTAATAAGATCATATAACATTATTACATGATAAGGTATACGATATACAGTTAGAATACAGTATGGTGGCTTAATGTACAGTCAATATATAATAATTTAGTTAATACTCTATCTAATAGGCCTACATTGCGGGAAAAAAAACAGTTCGAGGTAAACATTGAGCCTATAAGATTTATTCCTGACCTATTTTATAAAGTGTAAGAGGTTGTTTATTGAGCTCACATGCTAGGTAAGCTATTATATTTCTTTATATCTGCATAATTGAATCTATATTAGCCATATTTCTTCTTACCTATGTGTACCAACTCCAACTTTTCAGAATTTCTTATGACATGCCTATGAATGGTTGATCTGAAATGTAAACTAATGTTACTTAATGGAGTCCTCGGTGCATTAACGGCCCCACATTTGGCTACTTTACGCTAATCCCTAAGCAGAATATTACTGACTGATTTTTTTTTAAAGCTTAAGATGAATTTAGTCCCTTCTACTAATTAAGATTAGTATGATAGCTCTTAGGTTATCCATGATTTATTATGATACAGTGAATTAGTGTTAGGCAGGTGTTTTTGCTTAGCGTGGCTATGCTGCTATGTTGTATAGCAGTCTGAAAACTTTTAGTGATTTTACTAAAGGTAATATTATCAGAGTTCACGTCAATATATATGCTGGAAATAATATTCTGGAGATTATTATAAACAGTTTTGTACAAGGGTGAGAAGCTCTTGGGTTTTACACAATTTTGAGTTACTAGACCCAGCGATTCCGGAGTATACAGAACATCAATCACAATATTATGATCACTTAGACTGGTATTAATATTTGAAATAACATAGGCCTAATCAAAACCGTGGTCATATATCAGAACATAATATATGAGCGTGGAGGTTATTTCCGTTATTCTAGTCAGATTCGAGTTGCATAGTGAAAACCTATAAGAAGAGAATAGATTTTTATATTAGGCAAAGAGATTATCATCTTTAAACGTGTCTATATTAAATTCTCCTAATATTAAACATTTCATTTATAAAAAAAATACAAGTCCAAGGTGTTAATAAATAATTGCACATTAATAATAAAATTAATTAATAAAACCAATAATCAGCACTAGGGCTTGGGAACAAATTATTGGGATCATCAAAATTGTTTATTGGCTCAACCTCAACTTATTTGATGACTTTTTATTATATTATAAACCAAAATACCATATGTTTTTAAATAACGCTCATATTGCACAGCTTAAGGATACAAACACGATTATTTGTTGTTACAAGTGACTTATACACAAGCACACTGTAGGTTAATGTATTCTAACAAATCTTAAATGGTATTAAATTCATAAACCATAAAAAAATAACATCCTTTCATTTTTTCCCTATAAAGTTTATCCACTGTACTCTCACATTGTATTTAAAATATAAAAAGTTTGATAGTTTTAGCTTAAAAACCATCATTTTACTATGCTGACATTTGAGAAAAAGGTAATTAAAAATAAAACTCAAAACAAATACAGTAGAGTCTGGCTAGTTTGACATTGGTTGATTTGAAAAATTGGATAATTTGAGCCCGCCATGATTTCCTATTTTAATAAAAGGTAAAAAATAACATTTTGTTTGAATTTTAAAAGAAAATATTTGGATAACTCGAAGTCTAGTTATTGTTAATTGTTTCTAGTTTGTACTCTTTTCAAACCTAACTCAATGATTTTTATTAAATCACGCCATATGCCAAGGATGTGGAGATGGACAAAGAGATCTAAGTAGATTGCAGGAAGCAGAGATGAGGTTCCTGAGAGGAAGTGAGAATGTAACAAGAAGAGACAGGATAAGGAGTTAAATAATTAGGGATGGTTTGAAAGTTATATCATTAGAAAAAGGTTGCTGTGGTTAAGTCATGTGATGAGAATGTAGGAGGACAGAATGCCTAATAAAGCCTTACAGAACAAAGAGAAGGGTAGAAGACCTATTGGAAGACCACGGACAAGATGGATGGACCAGGACAGAATGTCTAATAAAGCCTTACAGAACAAAGAGAAGGGTAGAAGACCACGAACAAGATG
>CABFWB010001027.1:154683-194850 GCA_902151455.1 Timema bartmani | reverse complement strand
CTTGGATCAGTGGCTATAAGTGTTAGATGAACCTTGTCTCAGTGTCTAAAAATGTTAGATGAGCCTTGGCTCATTGGCTAGAAGTATTAGATGAGCCTTGGCTCAGTGGCTAGAAGTATTAGATGAGCCTTGGCTCAGTGGCTAGAAATTTTAGATGAACCTTGGCTCAGTGGCTAGAAGTATTAGATGAACCTAGGCTCAGTGGCTAGAAGTATTAGATGAACCTAGGCTCAGTGGCTATAAGTGCTAGATGAACCTTGGCTCAGCGACTAGAAGTGTTAGATAAACCTTGGCTCATTGGCTAGAAGTATTAGATGAACCTTGGATCAGTGGCTATAAGTGTTAGATGAACCTTGTCTCAGTGTCTAAAAATGTTAGATGAGCCTTGGCTCATTGGCTATAAGTGTTAGATGAACCTTGGCTCAGTGGTTATAAGTGTTAGATTAACCTTGGCTCAGTGACTAGAAGTATTAGATGAGCCTTGGCTCAGAGGCTATAAGTGTTAGATGAACCTTGGCTCAGTGGTTATAAGTGTTAGATGAACCTTGGCTCAGCGACTAGAAGTGTTAGATAAACCTTGGCTCATTGGCTAGAAGTATTAGATGAGCCTTGGCTCAGTGGCTAGAACTGTTAGATGAACCTTGTCTCAGTGGCTAGAAGTGTTAGATGAGCCTTGGCTCAGTGACTAGAAGTATTAGATGAGCCCTGGCTCAGTGGCTAGAAGTGCTAGAGATTCATACTGGAAATGGTCGACGTGACGTGGTATCCTGTTAGACAACCCATGGCTTGTAATATTGCTAACAGAACCCTTCTTCCGGGGTGCAAGTGTGGAATAGGATACATCCCGCTCCCCTTCCCACCAGGGCCAGTGCTGAATAAACTCGCCCTTGGCGGAAGGGTGGAATTAATAATAATCCCTTCATTTATTACGTGTAGTAGCACCGAGGGGGTGGGAACACCCCGTATTTCTTGTAAGGGTATATCTTGAATTATTTAGTAAACCAAGCGATGAGGGGTAGCGAGACGCACAACTATTGAAATGGTGGGTTGGGGGTTGTTGAAACAAGACCAGGCCTGATCAAGTTCCTTTGTAGAGGAAACAATTCCTTTAGTATTTATTTAATTATTTTAATATTTTTTTAATTAATGTTATTATCTAATAACTACATAATATATTGGTGGATCGTGGCAACTATGTCTGAAGATTACTGTGCTTTAAAGCATTAAAACATTTATTGGGAAAAGCTTTAGGGCTTACTCGATTTTCTAGTTGGTTAAAGACTCGTCAAAGCCATTGTGTGCACTCGAATTGCGGAATAAAGTTTACCTGTCAGCAAGCTTTAATTAGGGCGCACTCGAATTGTGGAATAAATTATACCTGTCAGCAAGCTTCAATTAGGGCGCACTCGAATTGTGGAATAAAGTATACCTGTCAGCAAGCTTCAATTAGGGCGCACTCGAATTGTGGAATAAAGTTTACCTGTCAGCAAGCTTCAATTAGGGCGCACTCGAATTGTTGAATAAAGTTTACCTGTCAGCAAGCTTCAATTAGGGCGCACTCGAATTGTTGAATAAAGTTGACCTATCAGCAATCTTCAATTAGGGCGCACTCGAATTGTTGAATAAAGTTTACCTATCAGCAATCTTCAATTAGGGCGCACTCGAATTGTTGAATAAAGTTTACCTATCAGCAAGCGCACATGAATTTCGGAATAACCCGTAATCCCATTCAACTCCTAACCCCTAACATGGCCTAATCTAAACCAAACTAGCCTAGCCTAACCTAACCTAACCTACCTTACATAACCTAACTTAACCTCAATTTTACACTTTGAACAAAGTCAGTATGAATGTAATTTTTGTTAAGTTTAGCCAACATACAGTGTTAATAATCACAAACTATTATACGGTACATTTATTCCAAACCAAACTGTCCGACATCTTATCTTTTTTTGCTAAGGTCAACTCATAGATAAAACAAAAACAACACACACAGTCAGGACATAGAGAACACAAAATATGAAAATGGTTTGTATCGAAATCAATGAGTAAACCTACATACTTATAAACAAAAACTCCAGCAAAAGAAATTACTATAGTGTTTTCACAGATAATTAACGTATTAATTATGTATTAACTATTGTCACTTATCGTCTACCCGAAGTAAATAAATTCGACGTAATATTTAAGTAAAGATAAAGAAGCGTCGTACATAAACACTATTTAATTTGTCTTTTAAATTGGAGCCACAAAAAGTGCCGACAATTAACAAAACAAAGAAGACAAAGAACATACCATTTAAAAAAACATAGACAATGATTAGCGGCATAGACATATAACAAGTTATGTTTTGAAACAATAACTAACAAGTCCATCTATTGAAACGATATGACATTAACTTCAACCATTTTTACTCCGCAGTTCGTGTAAGAGTATTATCAACCTTGAGTGAGTTGTCCCGAAATGCGTGTGCACCCGTATTAGTTGCTCCGCAATTTGTATGCACCGAAGCCATCAACTTTCAATAGATTTCTAGCTTCCGGTGTTTAATCTCAAGCAAAACGTATATTTTGCCCCTTCACACCACGATGATAACTTTAAAACAACCCCTCTCCCAGCTCTATAATTATCTATTCGTTGCACCAAACCACTCAAAGAGAATTGAGTTATTATTTTTAACCAAAGAGAAATATTTTATTTACCGATATACAATCATACCCAAATCATGGTTTCCATGGTTATGTGAACAAAGAATGGTTGTGCAGATGAGCCACTGCCATGATGTGGGATCTCTATAGGGGCAAGGGGAAACAGTGTTAACTTCTCTGCCAAACGTATTAACGCTACTGTCTAAGAAATACGATGTTGTTTTGTTTAATTTTTGAAATTTAAAATCTCAATTCATTTGCATTCGCCATTTTTTTACATAAGTTGATTTAAAAACGTGAAAATTAAAATTTATAATACACCATTATTGTGTTTGTGAGTTTGTTGCTTTAAAACCATGAAAATTGACATTTAAAATACACCGTTATTACTTTTATGAGTTTGTTTTATTTAATATTAAGTTTTAGAGATTTTAAAATTTGTATTTATAAATTTGTCCATAGCCTGTGTCATAATCACCAATGTCGAATGCTACAAGCATAAGTTTGGTTGAGCTTTGGTTGACAAATTTATATTTATCTTTGAACGTATTGTGAGTTTTTGGAATGTTCTAAACACAAATAAGTAATAATAATGGCATGAAACAATCATTTGTAATAATTCTTTTGAATACCTATTAAAATATTTAGTAGACTTGTTAGTTAATGTTAATTTATTACCTACTAAAGCCATATAACTAAGAGTATTTGAAACAAAATGTTTAGAGGCTTAACCTACATTAACCTACATTTACTTCACAAAGCAGTGTATATATATCCTCATACTTCTGTTTCTCTCTCTCTCTTGCTATTGAGCATTAGGTTCCGAGATCTAAAATTAGAGCTAATGTAATAATGTGTACATAATATAACCAATTATAAATGTACTTGGTACAGTTTTGCATTAAGCTGATAGCATTAGTTCATCTGACAACCACCTAGCGCTCAAATTCCTGTTCTAGTCATACTACAGATAGTTAACATTCTATACCTTTATTATCTATGGCCACTGCCCACATAAAAGGAAAGCTGTAAATTCGCTAGAAAAATTGGGTTGTCCAAGGAAGCTACTATTTATTACAAAATCCTGGATCTGAAACCCAGGGAGTATTCTCTATGTAGGCCTACTGTTATCGCTCAAGGTCAAGTGGTCCCATTGTCTACAGACATCACGCAGCAGAGTGAGTATTATCGTAGTCTCCCGTGTACACTTGTCTCAAACTACAGTCCATGACCCGCACTTGTACCGCCTCAAGTGACCGCGGTGCGAATTACAGGAGTAATGTCAGTGCTAGTCAACACTCTTACCGTGATCGAGTGGTCAGGGAGACTGAACATTATAGCGGGCCCATGTTGCTCGACGCTACTTTGTAATTAGAGGTGGTAGAAGAATGGGATAGTAAACCCTGTCTCCAATCGCCACAGTTGGCGAATTAGAGTTTGCCAGCTCTCACGGTGAAATAAGCTTGGTCCTGAAGGCGTGTACCGATTGTAACTTGACATTCCCTGCATATCATTGGAAACACTCCGCAAGTTCATTGAGTTAATAAATTCAACCAATTTTTCTGCAACTTGTCAGACTAAAGGATTGTAAAATCTCACAAATTAAATTGTGTTACATTTTCAATTTGAACCATTTTAATTGTTCGATTGAGCAACATAGCTTCTCAACTTTTACATGGTGTGGCGAATTTCACTTTTCATTCGCCACACATGTGGCTACTTTGAAATATATGCTGCCCACCTCTGATCTAAGGGAGCCCGTTTCTATTCCAGACGATGGTTAGTTTATCTTTCTGTCTCTATTTACTCTGCTCATCATACTGGATGGAACTAGACAAAAACAATCACGTGAGTAAAACCCAGGTTAGTGGTTAGAACTCCTGACTGACTCTGTTGTCTCATTCTCACCCTGGTCCCTTGGACTAGATAACTCACTGGGTCATGAGCGTACTAAGCCACAGCAGTTTTCTGCTAGGAAGAAACTTCTAGAAAATACAAACATATTTTTACAATCAACATTGATACAATTTTACGATATTATTATTGTTATTTTATAGGTAACGATAGTATGTATTATCAAAAGTGACAGCTACAGATCACATGACTTGACGTATGAATATATGAACATTGTTTTAGTAACTTAATAAGGTGACCTGGCGATCTAGGGGTTAAGGTGTCGGACTTTTGTGCTGGTGGTCCGGGGTTCAATCCCCGGTCCCGGCACATATCTGATTGCCAAACCCTTCCTTCACCTCTGACAAGACGTGTATTAATCACAACTTGTGAACGTGTGGAATACCAGGCCTCCACCGTGGTTCGGATCCCACGTTAAATTGTAGGTCCTGCATTTCATCTCACAATCACCCTACCATTACACATTAGCGTAAGTGCGTATAACCCGAACGGGTAGTAAGACGCGGTGCTAATAATAATGATAATAATAGTAACTTAATAACTGTCCAAAAGGTTTCTTCTTATCTAAATCACACAGCAAACTCTCCCTGCAAAGACAATAAAGCTAAAAGGTTCGCTCTGTTCAGGCGCAGTGGTTAACAATCATAAAGAGCACGATATAATGGCATCGTGCTAGGCATGTACTTTCTAAACACAGGGTCACACCAGTACAGCAACGCTTTGGATTGTCATCGTAGGAGACTCTCCGGTTCACCGTAGGAGGAAACTTAGCCGACAGTTCAAAGTATTCATACGCCAAGCCATGTTATTTGTAGCTATCAATTTTGACATATGGTAGTTATATATATGTTTTTATTAATAGATAATTTAACGTGAGGTTTATTTATCAAATGATTATATCGGCACCAGGTTTTATTAGCGCCGCCTTTTACGACCCGTTCGGGTTATACGCCTATACACTATTTACATTAATGTGTTAGGAGTTATGATGGTTAGATTTAGAGTAAATGTACCCGCATTTGCATGGAACAAGAGTGGAAGACCATTTAGGAAAAAATCTTCAGTACAGCCGACTGGTTTCGAACCCCTATCTCCCTGTCATCGGCAGTCCAGTCTATTGCGAGAGTAACACCTTAGACCATGCGGCCACCAAAGCGGGTGGCACCAGAACTACATACTATCTTAACTCTAGCAAAAAACAACCTCCAGTCCCCCGCCCGTTAATTCATCCCTGTAACATTTAATTAATTCTTTGGCCGTGCCTGGAAGTGAACCCAAGATTCTTTACCAAGTTGGCAAACAAGATAGTCCAAATTCCATATGAAGGGTCTTATCTGACAGTTAAACAGCAATCACTAGATCTACTATCACGTATTCATACGTCAAGTCATGTGATCTGCATCTGTCACTTTTGATAGATATTATGAATAAAATAATAACAATATTAATATAATAAAATGCTATCAATGTTTACACCAACAAAATATGTTTGCATTTTAAAAAAAAAGCTCCTCATATGAAAATTAGCCTGTGCGCCTACTGAGCCGAGATTCTTTGGCGAGCCGACTGACGTCACACAACCTCTGTTACAGTGTCCGTACTATACAAATATGTCCTCACTAACGCCCTAGTTATTTTTCTGGCCACATTTTAAATTATTAATCTTCCGTACAGTTTTTTTTTTACAAGCTCAGACCAGGGTAAGCAAAGCAGTTTTTAATTAAACCGTCCTTTTGAATAGAGACATTTTATTCACCGCTCTTTGCAGTGTTGATGTTTCGAGGGGAATATTTTGTGAGACAAACAAAAACATCACAGCACAGCTTTTTGTTTTTCTTTCGAGCTAATAGAAGACAACATCGGGGCGTTATTTTCACTGATTCATATTAAAAACTTCCCACGAAACAAAAGAGACAACTTGCTAGTCTAGTCTTTCTGTACTTAGCAAGTCGGCGGTGAGGGTGAGAAGAAATAAAGTCTATCTACCATAGGAGTGGTGGTAACTGAGCTAGCAGAAGATTGCAAATAGTGACTGAACGTCGTCACTAATGTTAACATATGTATAAATAAGTATTAGGGGGCGTTAAACTATTACCTAAGCACATTTTTTGATATTTTAAACCCCTCTTGTAAGCAAAAATAATCAAATGCCTGATCCTCCCCCCTCCATCTTGCTTACGTAAGATTTGTCAACTTTTTTTTAATTTGTTCACAGGAATAACCATTCTTTTTTTCATGCCATTTTATCTATAGCTTGAACAGGTAGTCAGACGCGATGATAAAAAAAATTAAAAAACTCATGCAATTTATAAATTACTGGTAATTATTAACATAGAGTTGTAAATTAATATTGCGAAATAATTGACAATTAACAATTGTATGCGATGAATTTAAATTGATTGAACAGGTAAAAATTAAAACAAGTTATAACATTAAAAAAGTTTAAAATTTCAATTTACTTTTAATTGAAGTTATAAAAAAGTATTATTAGTGAATACATGAATAGTATATTTTAAAAAAAAACGCCTTAACTTCATTTAATCCGATGACCAAGGTCCTAGAATCAATGTTTCAACACTTTCAACTATTATGTTTATATTTAGGGGGGTTAGGTCACTAAAACTTTGGCTTACTTCTATAGGCTTCTCCACTTCTTCCTCGTTTAGCCACTCAGCATCTTTGTTGCTGCCCCCAAGTCCAAGCGGCTTGCGAAGCGCCCTCCCTCAATTTTGCCCGTCTTTCTCTGTCTTACGTAAGCATTGTTCTGACCCCCTCCCCCCTCCAAGGTGCTTACGTAATACTTGAACGCCCCCTTATTTCCTTAATAATACAAGGTTATTAATCAAAAGTGTTATCAGAAGCTTCCAATAATACTTCCTTAGGGATTACTGTATAATTGTAATTTTCGTAACTTAATGAAAGAACAAAAAAATAATAATAATAAAGCTACTATATTCTTAGTTTTGCGGTTGTGGCAACAAGATATATTACAATACTTGAAATAACAAATTAAAAAGTATTGTATTCACACTAGTATCTTCTTATAACTGGCCACCATAAATTATTTAAAAAATAAAAAATTTATAACATTGAGAAAGGACCATAAAAATATTTATTTTAAAATAAAAAATTTCGTAAATAATTGCACATGAACACAACAAAATACGTTTTGTATGATGTCATCAAACGCGCTCATTTCATCCAGTTCGCCATATTTATTTATGAAGAGAAGGCAGCTTTTTATAAGAACTTGTTTTGTTAAGCATTTTTAAGTGAACAACAGACGCCACTTCTACACACACAATTTTGTTTATAAGTTTGTGCTACAATAATGTAAAAAAGATTTAAAAAATCAAAAACCAATAATTTGTTATATACGAAAGTTTTGACTTCCAAAAATGACAGCAACTCATCACATGGCCTCGTAGATCTTTTGGTTTGGCGAATGGATACATGAAAGTATATCTGGTAGCTTTTGCTAGCTGTCAGTTACCTACACTCCTACGCTGAATGGTCTGTATAAAATGTCGGCAAGAAACGCAAAGTGGGACTTTTATTTTTCTACTCATCTGAACATGAGTTGTCTGTCTATTAAAAGCGTTCATCATATCAGGCCCAACTCAGCTCCCGGCTCGCGCTAGTTTTGGGAGTAAAAGGGAAAAGAAAATACCAAGATATCCCAGAAATATGTACAGTGCACTCGTATTTGAATGATTACTCGACATTTTCCGCGGTGATGATGGGGGACAAAGCGACAAAGTTTCCTGTTAATAACTACAGTATGTCTCTATTATGACAGAATAATGATTTGTGCACAGTGCTTAGCCGTGAAGTCATTCTAAAATGGTCAAAAACAGCTTTTTCAATGCAGTTTTTATTCAAATATAATGTAATATTTCAACAAAACTCTGTATTAGGAATCTCTATTAACTCTTTATCTTCATTAATATTTAATCAGAAATGATCCATGTGCAATAGTGTTTGTGTAAATTTACGATTTCTAGCAGACTGTATCACAGAGTTGATTGTCATGTGACGCATGCTCTTAACTCCTTCACGTAAAACCCAATAAACCGTTTGTGACGTTATTTCGCATGTCCATAATTCGGACGTCTGGCTAACATATACGCTAGTTAAAATTTACGTCCACCATTTGATTTATATGTGGCAGCTACAAAACACTACCTTTTGGACTATTTTCTCAACTTCCGTTGGATATTCATTGGACCTATTTTGAAAGCTTCCTGTGTATAAATACGTATAAAACACATCCTGTTCGAATGACAGGTAGTTAGATAGTCTTCAAATAATATTATACCCGTTCATTTCGATTCACAGGTGTGTTTTATTGTTTTTCACCCGCCTTACTACCCATCTGAGCTACACACATTTTCTATAAAACTAATGGGGTAGGAATAAGGATGGTAGAATTAAGAGTAAATGTACTTGCATTTGCATAGGAGAAGAGTGGGAAAGCCTTTAAGGAAAAATCACATCTGTAGGCCGGGATTCAAATTCCGAGATCTCCATCATTGGAAAACCACACTATCTAACTTTCCATATCACTGCTGTTGGTGTCAATATTTTAGTGCCCGATTCGATGGCCACATGGTTTGTGGCGTCACTCTCGCAATAGACTGGACTACCGATGACTGGGAGATCAGAGTTTGAATCCTAGTCGGGTGTTTTGAGGGTGTTTTTTCTTAAACGTTTTCCTACTCTCCTTCACACCATTATGGGTACACTTCCTCTAATTTCAAACTTCCTCATCCTTTAGTAAATTAAGAGTAATTAGTACAAGTGCGTACAGCCCGCATGAACAGTAAGACTTTGTGTTTAAAAAATAGTTTTTTTTTAATTAAACGAAGGTCTATTTTCTCCTATAACAAAGTGTACAGATGGTCTTTCTGTCGATACTTGTGACGTCACTTATGGTCTCAGTTTAATAGGCCGGGGCTGCAGTTGACGGCCGACACAGCTGCAGCTGTTTTACCGGTGATAAAAAGCGACGTCAGTGGCAGATGCCGTAAAAAACGCCCATACTATTTTTATTTTTCCAATTTAACACTTCAATCAAGAGAGGACCTTTGGGTCGAAACTAGAGCCCTTCATGTCACGTCAAAGTCCCCACCAGATGACCCTTCCCCTCCCCCTCGCGCTCACGACTCTCATAGCCATGAGAATTACCTGGGCGAGAGTGAGAGCTCTATCTCTGCCCTCAGTCACTCAGTGACACTAATCAGACATCCGACCTTTTGCACCAGCGCTAAGGTTCCATGCGGGGAAACAAGGGACTACCAGAAGGTCACCATTGGGTCGGAGTCCCGGGAACCTTGACTCCCTCACAGGCGTTATCACGTGCAGCTTAAGGATTATTGGTAGATGGAATGAGGAAGTTTATTTGAGAGTAAATGGACCCGAATTAGCGTGCAAAGGTATTAGGAAAACCAAAGAGACGAATTACTAGAGGAAAAAATCCTACTACACCCAAACAAGGTCCGAACTTAGAGCTTCCTTTTCGACCACAACACAAAATATTTTGAGGTCAACTCCTTAAACTATGTAGCCTCAGGTGCGATTATTATATTGTAGTTAGACGCTCTGATATCCTGACGTTAGGTTCCTGATGCTTGTGGTGGGTCCTTAGTGATGTTTTAGGTCAAGTTAGTTTGTAAGTAGTGTACGAATAAAACCAGGTATAATAGAGTTTATGGCTCACGTTTGTGAGAATACAATAAGAACGCATCCATTGAACACAAATATTACCAGTCTATTTATGTCACAGTGTAGCAGAGAAGCAGGGGAAGTTATGCAACTCCACCAAACATCCATGTAGTATTTGCTAGCTATCCAGCACGGCGCTCCTAACAAACATAAAATATAGCTGCTATAAAATCCCACAGACACTCACCAATGTTGACGACGCCATGGTTGGTGAGCTAGTAACAGTGACTAAGTACTCACCAATGTTGACGACGCCATGGTTGGTGAGCTAGTAACAGTGACTAGGTACTCACCAATGTTGACGACGCCGTGGTTGGTGAGCTAGTAAGAGTGACCAAACACTCACCAATATTTACGACGCCATGGTTGGTGAGCTAGTAACAATGACTAGGTACTTACCAATGTTGACGACGCCATGGTTGGTGAGCTAGNAACAGTGACTAAGTACTCATCAATGTTGACGACGCCGTGGTTGGTGAGCTAGTAAGAGTGACCAAACACTCACCAATGTTTACGACGCCATGGTTGGTGAGCTAGTAACAATGACTAGGTAATTACCAATGTTGACGACGCCGTGGTTTGTGAGCTAGTAACAGTGACTAAGTACTCATCAATGTTTACGACGCCGTGGTTGGTGAGCTAGTAACAATGACCAAACACTCACCAATGTTTACGACGCCATGGTTGTGAGCTAGTAACAATGACCAAACACTCACCAATGTTTACGACGCCATGGTTGGTGAGCTCCCAGCACGACTGCAGCCGGAGGATGCTGAGGGAGTTGCTCTGTTTGGGCGAGAAGTATCCGAGGGCGGCATCCGTTACGTGGTACGCCTGAAGAGAGAACTCGTAGAGAGAGGGTAGCAGCTGCGCCACGGCACCCACCGCCTCGTCCGCCACGTTGATACAGTCCGTGAGGGTGAGCGAGACCACTCTGGGGGTGAGACAGGCCCACAACCCGGCCTCCGTGATCTCGTTACAGCCCGCCAGCTCCAGCTCGAACAGCGCCTGGAACAGTCCGTGACGGTTCATAGGGTGGATCGTAGGATACTTGAGGAGCCTCGGGGAACCTTGAGGAGCCTAGAGGAGCCTTGAGGACCATTGAGGAGCCTCGGAGAACCTTGATGACCCTATAGGAGCCTTGAGGACCATTCGGCAGCCTAGAGGAGCCTTGAGGACCATTCGGGAGCCTAAAGGAGCCACGAGGACCATTGGGGAGGCTAGAGGAGCCATGAGGACCATTGAAGAGCCTCGGGGAACCTTTATGAGCCTATAGGAGCCTTGAGGACCATTGGGGAGCCTTGAAGAGCCTAGAAGAGCCTCAAGGACCATTGGGGAGCCTTCAAGAGGAGCCTTGGAGAACCTTGATGAGCCTAGAGGTGCCTTGAGGACCATTGGGGAGCCTTGAGGAGGATCCTTGAGGAGCAACCTTGGGAAGCCTTTGGGATTCCTGTGGTCCTTTGAGATCCCGACGACTCCTGAACACCCTTAAGGACCATTGAAGAATCTTGGGGACTATTGAAGAACTCTAAGGACCCTCATGGATCCTTGGGAACCTTTAATAACTAATGATGACTTTCAATGACTTTAGGACTCTTGAGTACATTAAGGAGCCCTGCAGACCCTTGGGGCCTCTTGAGTATTCTTAGGTGCCCTTCATGCCTAATGATAGCTATGGAATAATAATTTAGGATCAACAGATCTTGAAATAAATAGGCTACATTAAATCTCTGATAAAGAATCCTCAGTGCCTGACAAACGGGGTTTAAAAGTTTCCAAGAAAAATAATATTCTGCCTAAGCCTTTGTTTGGGATATCGAAAGTCAGGTTTTGGGTTAGTTCTCCTCCCAAGTTTTAATGTTAATTTTGGGATTTATCTAAATAAACTGGGTAGGGATCAGGCAAGTAGAATATAGAAGAAGTGTTCCCCATTTGCGTGAAAAGAGAGAGGGAGAAACTATTTAAGGTAAAATCCCCTCCAGCACACCCCACCGAGATTCAAACCAAAACCACCTCGACACTAGCCAACCAAGTTAGACGAACTTGCCGTTTATTCCGCGCACCCACTGATGTGATGTGGTTTTGTATCCCAGCCCATGAAGGATATGTGTCGTGTTTTTTCTAACCCAACCTAAAATGTGAAGTCAGAAACGGAGAGTTATTGTATTAAGACGCAGGAAAGTGCGCTTACAAAAAGTAAAAGTTAAAAATAGAAAATAATGTGTTTTAGTTTTGACTTGGAATGTATAGGGTTTAATTAATTTTTTTAGTACAGCATCTTACTACCCTTTCAGGTTGTACGTCCATTTACTAATTAGACTGGAGACACACACGCCGGTTTGAAACCGATCGGTTCAAACCGGCGTTGTATAATACGCCCGGTTCAAAGAATATTTAAAACCGTAGTCGTGTTGTGAACTTCTTTATAAATGGATTGAAATCAAATAATTGCTTGTTTGTTTTTGCACCGTAGGCATAAACGAAGGCGTAATCGTACAGTGTGGGTGCATCCGTTTGTCTAAACACGCCATGAACTTAATATGTTTTTTACTCTTTTTGAAGACTTACGAGAAGACGAAGATAAGTTTTTAAATTACTTTCGAATGTCAAAGTCATCATATGAGGAGTTACAAGCTAATTTGAAAGATACTTTACAGCGTCTGGAGACGAAAATGAGGAACTTAATATTACCAGTCCAGATTAATCGACAAGACAATGGTTAAAACAAACACAACCCACTACAGAGACGCACCAAGCTTAATTGTTTCCTTGACAGACCGATCTTCTCTGCTGACTTATAAACCGATGCTTGATAGCGCTCCTCACGGCAGTCCATTGAAACAGTGGCAGCTCGCTGGCCGGTGACCGACAAAAGTGTTAAGGTGAGGCCGACTGCGCACCGGCGTGAGTGTCTCCAGCCCTACACTCATGGTTTAGGGATTAGAAAGGTTTATTTGAGATGAAGTGCACCCGAATGTGCATGGAAGCAGAGTGGAAAACCACACTCAGTGCACCCGACTGAGATCGAACCTGATCTCCCCATCTCTGGCAGTCTAGTCTAACACTAAAGTAGTGCGTTAGACCACACGGCCACCGAAGTGGGTTGAGTTTAATTTAAATTACGACGCATATTCGTTGTTCTTGGAATGACTCTTAGAATTGTTTTCTATAAATTGCATTTTCCATTTATTACAAACTTATTGTTCTAAATGTTCATCCCTGGTTCTTCTAGACTCACTTTTCTTAAAAAAATATACCAAAATGGGTACCCTCGCCTCCCCTTCCACCATCATGAAGTGGGTAGACAACCTCAAACAATGACTCGTAACTAGACAGATAGTTGGTAAACCCGCACTGAAACTTCTAGAGCAAGTCTTTGTCAGTTGAAACAAAGAGAAATAACCCGGGGAAGGTTGGTAGCATCCGAACTTCACAGTTGAGAAAAACTGAACGCATCCAAGAATCAAACATTGTAAATATTAAGTTACAAAAATGGTGAAAGTGTTTGGTTTTTAAAATTAAGCTACAATCTGTTGAAAACGTCCTAGTTTTAAAATTACAATATGGTAGAAACGTTCGACTTTTAAAGCCACGATATTTTGAAAACGTTCGATATTCATAGTTACTATTTGTTGAAAACATTCCGATTTTTAAAATTATAGCATGGTAGAAACGTTCGATTTTCACGGTTACGATTTAATATGTTATTAAGCATATTTAAATAAACGAATAAATACAATGTTTATGATAAACTCAGTCACCAATTCCTACACATTTTCTTCTATAAAATATACATTCGGTCTATCAACGAGCATTATTTATCCTCACTCCCCATTCCAACCTAAATAACTAAACAGTTTTCGCCTTCGGTAGGCTCTCCTTCAATTATGACCTAAAATCGACGTTTAATCTCAAATATGTGAGCCCCCTTCCACTCCCTGGAGAACTAATTACTGTTCGATCTGGAGCCGATATGAGACTCGAGAAGGTTGTTACCTTGGAGAGGTGCTGGGGACAACAACCGTACATCTCCACATGTTTATGTGAAAGCCAACCCTACTCACGCATTGAAATGAGATATAAAGTTCAATTTTCACAGGAAGAGGCTATTAGAAAATACAAACATATTTTGTTGGTGTATACTTTTTTTATCTTTATCTTTAACTTTTTTTTGTATGGCACTACTGACTGGGAGGGACATGACATCCAGTTCGGTCACCTGTATATAGATTATTAGCCGCTCTGGTGGCACAGAACGTTACCCAGGGTACACCATATGAGGTTGTCCACACATATCCGCAATGAGATGATGTGACGATGGTTATTATGGAGGTGTGGAGCCGGTGTGCGTCTTAGCCTAACTTAAGGCCTTTGGCCCTGTCGAGTGCAAGTCTAAAACCTATTTTGTAGGATTGTGGGCGGGAGGGTGAAAGGCGTAACGTGGCTTCACAACCGACCAAAGTATCCTTCCGCGCCAACAAGAACAGATGAATCACGGAAGCCGTAGATGGCGGACAGGTCTTGCGTAAAAATCATACGTTTGGAAATATCAGTTTTCTTGAGAACGAGTGAAATTTTTATGTTAATATTTTCAACACCCCTTCTAAGATAAGTTAATGTAATGATGTTTATTAATTGTTACATTTTCTTTCTTTTTTATGAAGCCGGCAGTTTTCTATTTAAAAATGTCAATTTTATCGATATTTGATCACTGTTAAAATTATAGAGGAGGTGTGTGTATATAAAAAGTATAACTTAATCAACATGCTTATATTCTTGAACAAACCGTTTCCGAAAAGAAAATTGCAAAACAATAAAAATTCTTGAAGATAACCGTTTGTTCCCATGGCTCTGCATTTCCACGCCAAATGAAAAGGGCCAATCGCCTTAAGCCTAATTTACCAAACCCTTGTGACCGTTGGGTACATTCCCCTTAGGGGAAAAATACCCAAGGTACCAGCCGGGAATCAAATCTGGGACCCTTAGACTTATTGTTATTTTATAAATATTGATAATATCTATCAAAAGTGACAGCTGCAGATAACAGGACTGTATGTTTCTGGCCTGTTTTGTTCAAACTCACAAATAACTAAAAAACTACAAAAAAGTAAAATATTTATTTGTACATATTATTGATATATTAAAGTACTGAACTAACCATAAACTTGTAGAAGTCTTCTTTTTATATAAATGTAATGATAGATTAATTAAAAATGTTTCACTTTAGAACATTTTTTATTTTAAATTTTTTATGTTTATATAATGCATTTCACATAGTTTCAGATTGACTTTTTTTATAACCCTAGGTTACATTCTCCCTTGATTAGTTATTATTGGGAAATGGAAGTCCAGAAAACCTTAATGACATACTTGTGTACACTACATAAAGACATAATGTATAAATATTTCAAGAATGTTTTAATTATTACATAATCTCAGTGAAATACTGTAATAAATAAGTCACTACTCAATATGATATACTACGCTTCGGTGACCGCATGGTCTAAGGCGTCACTCTCATAATAGGCTAGACTGCTGATGACGGGGAGAACGGGGTTTTGAACCCGGTTGGGTGTAGTGAGGGTGGTTCTTCCTAAATTGTTTTCCACCTTTCTCCACGCAAATGCGGGTACAATTCCTTTGAAGTCAACCTTCCTCACTCTTAAAACATTAGCGTCATTAGTCCATACGCGTATAACCCGAACGAGAAGCAAAATGCGACGCTAAAAAGTAAATAAATAAACACGAAAGAATCATTAAAAGCTAGACGTGCCTGTATTGAACTTTCAGATTAGGGTGTATCCATAAACCGCGGAGCTCTGTTTACATGGTGATATATCGGGGTAAGGGGGTACATCACAGTGTTACTTAACACAAATCCTATACTTGAATTCTAATGTTGAAAAAAATTATATTCAGCATTTAAAATAGATTTTGAGTAGTATTAAGTCTTACTATTTTCATTTAGAATCGCAAAAGCTTCTCTTTGAAATAATGCTATTCACTCTTGATGTGAAAAGCTACCTAACACAGGTTTGAGCAGAGGGAGGTCAGGATAAACGTCTACTTGGTGTTACATGGGTTGGAGGGAGGTCAGGATAAACGTATACTTGGTGTTACATGGGTGGAGGGAGGTCAGGATAAACGTCTACTTGGTGTTACATAGGTGGAGGGGGTATCCAGATAAACATCGGCTTGGTGTTACATGGGTGGAGGGGATCTGAATAAACATCTACTTGGTGTTACATAGGTGGAGGGGGTATCAAGATAAACATCGGCTTGGTGTTACATGGGGGGAGGGGATCTGAATAAAAATCTACTTGGTGTTACATAGGTGGAGGGGGTATCAAGATAAACATCGGCTTGGTGTTACATGGGTGGAGGGGATCTGAATAAACGTCTACTTGGTGTTACATGGGTGGAGGGGATCAGAATAAACGTCTACTTGGTGTTATATGGGTGGAGGGGATCATAAAAAACGTCTACTTGGTGTTACATAGGTGGAGGGGGTATCCAGATAAACATCGGCTTGGTGTTACATGGTAGGGGGGATTCGAATAAACGTCTAATTGGTGTCACATGGGTGGAGGGAGGTCAGGATAAACGTCTACTTGGTGTTACATGGGTGGAGGGAGGTCAGGATAAACGTCTACTTGGTGTTATATGGGTGGAGGGGATCAGAATAAACGTCTACTTGGTGTTATATGGGTAGAGGCGATCAGAATAAACGTCTACTTGGTGTTACATGGGTGGAGGGGATCCGAATAAACATCTACTTGGTGTTACATGGGTGGAGGGAATCTGAATAAACGTCTACTTGGTGTTACATAGGTGGAGGGGGTATCTAGATAAACATCGGCTTGGTGTTACATGGTAGAAGGGATTCGAATAAACGTCTACTTGGTGTCACATGGGTGGAGGGGATCCGTAATAAACATCTACTTGGTGTTACATGGGTGGAGGGGATCCGAATAAACATCTACTTGGTGTTACATGGGTGGAGGGGATCAGAATAAACGTCTACTTGGTGTTACATGGGTGGAGGGTGATCAGGATAAACGTCTACTTGGTGTCACATGAGTGGAGGGGATCAGAATAAACGTCTACTTGCTGTTACATAGGTGGAGGGGGTATCAAGATAAACATCGGTTTGGCGTTATATGAAGAAGGAGGGAGGGTCTAAACAGGTAGGCTAAAAGCGTTACGTGGTTTATGGATGACTCCATATCAGAAGATAGCCACTTTAACACGAGTGAGACGCCACTACTTGCGTCTCGTGCTCTCATTACGGATGTTTCCCGGGGCTCGAACAAAGGTTCTGTGGAACCTGCAGAACCACGACGGTTCTGTTGTACCCCCAAACTGTGGCTTCAAAGGGACCTATCTGGTGAAAGGGACCTAAGTAGCTGAGTTAGTTTTGTTAGCGACTGTATCCCTGGTGGAGTGGAGTGCCCCTAGCCCGCCATAAACAAGCGCCAACAGGGTCACATAGCTACCAGGCGTCGGCCCCAATCTCAGTCCCGCGAGGAACAGATACATTGTTTAGAAACCGTCTCGTAAACCCGCGTTATTGTTGTTTAGTTCACAAGATGGAACAGTTCCCAGAACCGCACTTTTATAAAAAAAAAAACCTATTTGTGGGCAAACGTGGCTAAATGTCAGGCTCAAATAGTCTCGTGTGCTGATGGCGTGGAGGTCTGCGTTCAAACCCCAGTTGAGCTTACTGAGGGTGTTTTATTTACAATAATAGTTTCCTTTCAAGCAAATGTGGGTTCATCTCCTCTAATTTTCTTCATTCTCACCTCATTAGTGTAGTTGAATAAGTACAGGGGTATTTTTAACGTCAACTTCATGTACTGGCTGATTATATCAACACACGACTTACATACTAACTTAAATCTAGAACAGACACAACATCCAGTCCCAGGCCGTTAATTCATCACCGTGAAAGAGTAAACCCAGATTTCACCAATGATAAATTTTTCTACCAGTAATCGATCCCGGGACCCTTAGCTCAGTAGACAAACACGCTACCGACTGAACTAAGGTGTCGGACCAAAATAAGAATAGTACAAAGATAATTACCATCGGTAAGAACTGATACAAATTGACTAAACTATTGTTTTGTCAATGTTGTCACTATCAAACAAAAACTATAGTTGCAGAACATATGGCTTGACGTATGAAAATAGTATTAGTAACGTTTATGACTGTCAGATACCGTATTTTTACTGCATTAATCTCTCATGCGTTAAGACCGACCAAACCCGAGGGAATGTTCTAAAATATGGTTAGTATAGCTCAATTCCCGGCAGGGCCGAAAAATTTATCATTGGTTAAATATGGGTTTCCCTTTCACAGGGATAAATTAACGGCCGGAGGTTGGGTGTTGTGTCTGTTCTAGATTTAAGTTTGTTTATAAGTCGTGTGCTGATATAATCCTTTAAATACCTAACATAAATGAAGATAAAAATTTAGTATGTAAGTATTGTACTGATATAACCAGTAGGTTCAGAAAATGCGTTAAATACTCCAAGGAAAAGACATCTATAAACTATTATTTATAAACTTAACACTTCACCGGATATCCTGTTTCATAATATACGTATATTATCAGCTTGTGCAGTATTTATTTCTCCTCAAAATATTGAATAGGTTTTCTTACAGTATTTTTTATTTAAAGCTTTTGTAATCACATGACCGTACTCAACAATATAATATTTTTTTTAAATAAGTGCTCTTATCTCGCAGACTATTTAGTCTCCGTATCAATAATCGATATAGCTGGAGAAAATAGAGGTCTTTTTTTTTTGCTAACACAACACTAGTAGTGGCATCTTCCGGGGATCAGGGATAATAAGGATGTCACGCAAAAAGGAAATCGGCGAGAAGAAATGGCGCGCGCGGGAGAGCCGCGTTGTCAAGGCAACGATGGTCACGTGGTGGATCGTTTATCCCCTTCCCTTGTTTCAACAAAAGAGGGGGGAATTTTCACCCCGCCGCTGTTATGACTTCACAGATCACAGAGAGACAAACTATTCCAAGGAGATGCTCGATTCTTGTCAGCTGTGCGCTCGCAAAAACAAAAGAACGCACGGGTTTTTCGGGTTTCTTTTGTGTCTGTGGAAAATGTCGCATCTTTCTGTGACATTGATTCAATATATTTAGCGGCAAATGTAGTTGACTTGAATGAAAACAAGATGAAAAGGCTTCAGTGCCATACCATAAGACAACGTGACTCAAGTTTTTGATCCAATTTGTTTGGAAACCTCTAAGATTATCTCGATTAATAAACTTGAGTCTTAAAATAAACATTGTTGGGGATCTTCTCAAATATTTTCATTGCTATATAAAATAAACTACTACATGTATTGAAGTTCAACTGAATTATTAGTAAAAAAAAAACTCAATAACTATGTTAAATTTGTTTATATAGCAAAATAAATATTTAGGAAGCTCCTTGATGGTGTATAGCTCAGAACAAAAGTTTGTTTATCAAGGAAGAACCAAAATAGTTTCCCAACAAAAATAATAGAATGCTTAAAATAAATCAGAACTCTCGGGAACATTCTTAAATTCATAGAAAAAGAATATAATATTATAGTATATATGAACATACCTAATTTATTATTACTAGATTTAATTACGAATACAACCCCAATAAGTTAATTACATGTTTACAAGTGGAAGAATAAATTAGGATAAGTGTCTCGATTTTAATATGATTATTAAATGTTTACTTATATTAATGATATTAATAAAATGTTTCCACCACCGAATTCCTTTACCCTTCATTGAATTTGAATTTTATTTTTACTTTCAACCCAAGTTTGATGTTCTTTGAACCGCATCTTACTACCCGTCCGGCTACACGCGTAAGTAAACCAACTAAATTACGCCAATGTGTTAGGGATCAGGAAGGTATAATTTAGATAAAGTGTATCCGCATTTGCACGGAAAGGTAGTGGAGAACCCTTTAGGGGAAAAGAACCACCCTCAGTACACCCGGCCGGGGAATCGAAGCGCTGATCTCACTAGAGCCGAATTAAGGACCTGCTGGCAATAAGTGACGTATGATCTGGTTCGTGTGATGGAGTGTTTGTGAACGCTCCGGGCTGTCATTGGCAGACTCTCTCTCTCACGCGCACACACACACACACACACAGAGCTGCCACGGACAGGCAACGAGACGAGATTGAATAAATCACGATTAGCTCCCACCAAATCCGGCCGTGTTCAAAGTTCACTGCAACAATAAATCATATCATAGAGATAGTGGTCACTATATCAGTGTCATGTGTTCATACGCCAAGCCGTGATTTCTAAAATTTGTCACAAATACCAAGGTTGACAAGAATACTTTTTTTTTAGCACCACGTCTTACCATCCATTCGGGTTGTACTCATATGTACTAATTACGCTGAGTTATGGATAAGGAAAGTTGAATTTAGATTAAGTGTACACGCATTTGCTTAGAGAAAGAGTGTAAAAAACCTTTGGGGGGGGGGAGGGGAGCCCTCAGTGGACCAAACCACTATTCGAACCACAATCTTCCTGCTATCGGCAGTTCAGTCTATAAAGAGAGTGACGCCTTCAGACCATGTGGCCACAGAAGCGGGTGGCAAGACTCTTCTCATGGTGGTTTGACTATAATTAACCTGGAATCGCATCACCTTTTATCTCAGCCAGTCTTTCCTTATTTGATTCCTGGAATTGACACTTATTTATTATTAAATTTGGATCTGTGCCTATTTTTTATATTCATCTATTTAGCATTGCGTCTTACTACCCGTTCGGGTTATACGCTTAAGCACGAATTACTCTAATGGGCTAGGAATTGGGAAGGTTGAATATAGAAGAAGTGAACCCACATTTGCGTGGAGGGAGAGTGGAAAACCACCCTCAGTTCACCCGGCCGAGATTCGAACCTCGATCTCTCCGTCCTCGACAGTCTAGCCCAACATGAAACTAGCGCGTTAGCTAACTACGCCACCGAGGGGAGTAATTTTTACTGAGTGTTCAATAAGTTTCTCGGCATTAACTGTGTACCCCACACCGGTGGTCTCACGGTCTACGGCGTTACTTTATCAACAGACTGGATGTCCGATTATGGCAAGGTCGGGATTTAGAACCAGGTTAACTTTTTTTTTTCATAAATGGTTTCCCATTCTCTTTCTCTACGAGAATGCGGTTACAATAACTTTAGATTATAAATTTCTCATTCTTATTCCGTTTGAATATTTAAATGCCCGGACGGGTAGTAAGACGTGTTAAAAAAATGTTCCTATTGGACGTGAGGGCTTGTAAAGATAACAGCCCTATTTGACCAGGACAACAGAAAAAAACATTCGACTGTATAAGAGGTCGATATGGCCACTAGACTAGAGGGGACTTGGTTCGATTCCTGCTGGTTGTCACAAAGCTATTTACATTTTCTTTGCGGGCTAGTCCTTCTATTAAATTATTAATTACAATTTTTCATAGGAAGTACGCTCTAGAACAGGGGTTGGCAACCTATGGCACGGGTAACGATTTTCAATGGCACGCTGAGCGATTTGAATAAAAATAATATAAGTTAAAAACCTTTATCTTTAATTAAAATCATTGCTGTGTGTAATTATTTTAGTAACGAGTTTTATGTTTCAATGATCCACTTGTTTTGTTTCAAAATTTTAAAATAATTTCTTCGGAACTTAAATTTTGCAAAACACATTTATAAATTTTGTATTTATTCTGATTTATCTGATTTATATTAAAATATTCAAGAAGCGGTAGTTATTTAACGTATTCGATTTAGAAACATGTTGTTACATTAACATTTTACAAGTTCAAATTAAATTTGTTTTAATATTTGTACTAACATAAAAATATAAACAATTTGGGTGGGCTTATGTTAGTTGGCACGCTGAGCAACTTTTCGATATTACTTTGGCTCACCACTAATAAAAATTTGCTGACCTCTGGTATAGAAAATACATATATTGTTATTATTTTATAGGTATTGATATCTATCAAAAGTGAAAGCTGCTGTAGATAACAGCACTTGACGTATGAATTAGTGAGAGTATTTTTTTAGCACCACGTCATACTACCCGTTCGGTTCATATGCTTATGTACCAATTACACTAATGTGTTAGAAATGAAGGCTTAATTTAGAGGAAATGCATCCGCTTTTGCGTGGAGGGATAGTGGAAAACCATTTATGTAAAACCACCCTCAGTGCACCCGACCGGGGTGGAACCTTGATCTCCCCTTCTTCGGCAGTCTAGTCTACTTCGAGAGTAGCGCGTTAGACCACGCAGCCACAGAAGCCGGTGCGTGATAGTAAAACTTTCCTAATTGTTTTCCTGTGAAAAATGAGCTGTACCTAGGGCCTATGGTAACCTGTGCAGCGATAGGCTTACTATACCACGTTATTAGTTTGTAAGTCGCGTGTTGATATACCATAATGGGTGTGTTTAGAAAGTAACACGTTAAATACCACAAACAATCACACACAACTTCCTTCAATCGATAAGAACAAATATCGCCTGTAATGGCTAGTACCGTAGTTTAGTTGGTAGAGACTGTTGTCTACAGCTGTCAATGTGTCAATATTGACATGTCCTGTCACAACTGTGTAGGAAGGAGTTCTAGTTACAAGCCTCTACCTTCACGTGGCTCTGGAGGGGTCAAAGTACCCCTGCACCCCGTCCCTTGTAGGGCGATCTAACAACCTTCCTTCCACGGTCAAATGCCGCTCTCTACTGATCGCACGGAATGGCGGTGACGCAATTTGATTATTTACAGGAGTGGGGGAATTATTTAGGCACGTGGGACCTCCTGACCGTGTCTTGGAACCACTCTTTCAAGTGGGTCAGTGGTGGTAAGCGATGAATTGCCAGGTAGGACACGACACGGCGATAAGGTTGCATGCATCGCATTTTGATGAAGGAACAATTGATGGAACAAGTCATATCGTGACTGTCTGGCAACATAACCTTACGGCCAACTTAACCTAATGTAAGATCCTGCCAGGTAGAAACGTTTACAAACAAACAAAACCTTTTTATTTGAGGTCAATATTGTTATTTTTTAAATATTTTTAATTTTATTTTGGCACCGCATCTTACTGCCCATTCGGGCTGTATGCATATGAACGGATTACGCTAATGTGTTTGGGATAAGAAAGGTTAGATTTAGAGGAAGTGTACCCACATTTGTGTGGACGGGAGTAGAAAACCATTAATTAGGGAAAAACACTCTCAGAACACCCGACCGAGAATCATACCCCGATCTACCCGTCATCGGCAGTCTAGTCTACCGCGAGAAGGACGCCTTAGATCATTCAACCACTGAGGCGGGCTACTATATTATTTGTCCTATTTTATAGATATTTATACTAGCCAGTGACGTGTAGTGGAGTGCTACCAGGGTGAGCAGAGTTATTTCAAACTGTTCTCACCCCTCAGTAGAACACACATTGAGCAGGAATCATGGGAGTAGAGCCAATGTGTGATTGATCAAATGGGGACTCATTGGTGTGTAATCTAACACAGGTACGAGTTTAACAACCTTTGCTTATCCTGCCAACACTCCACTCCACGACACTGATATCTATCAAAAGTGACAGCTGCGGAACACGTTATGTAACTTTTGTTTCTTCCATTTTGAATCAGACTGTATCTGGTGTGTTTGTTATTTGGATCTTGAACAACTATCAGTGCACGGGAGCCTTAATCTAACCTCTGCGTATGGACAGATCATACAGAACAGGTCTAGTTTGGTCCAGAGAAATGTTTCTGTTTCTCCAGCATATTATTGCTTTCGTCTGCGGTCGATTTCTTCAACTGTTTTAAGTTTGTTAAGGGCACCGTCCACTTGAAGAGTATTATCCTCTCACTTCTGTATTACTTGTGGTAATGTCAGTTCTGAAGCTTCAACATCAGGGCCAGATTTTTGGTGCTCGTAGGTCCCGGGCACTAAAATATGCTAAATAGGGGTAAATGTTTATGATGAAAAGGAGTCATCCATAAACCACGTAACGCTGTTGAGAGGGTAAGAGAGGAGCTTCTACATGGTGTTACATGTTATAATTTAAGTATAAGAGCTGTGCTACGTAAAGCTGAGATGTATCCCCACATACATCTCAGCTTTACGTAGCACAGCTCTTATACTTAAATTATAATTTATTTATTTTTGCACCGCATCTTACTACCCATTTGGGTTTTACGTTTATGTACTAATTACAATAATGGTTTTAGGGATTATGGAGGTTATATTCATATGAAATGTGTCCGCATTTACGTGGAGGGAGAGTGGAAAACTATTTTGGAAAATCCACCCTCATTACACCCGACCGAGATTCGAATCTCGATCTCCCCATCATGAGCAGTCTAGTCTATTACGAGAGTAGCGCGTTAGACCATGCAGCCACCGAGGCGGGTAGTTATAATGTTGAACAAATAATATTACTGTTTATGTTTTTAACGTTACTATACATACTTATATAAATAGCTTCCCTTTGAAATAATGCCAATCACTATTGATGGGGGAAAGTTACATAACACAGGTTTGAGGGGAGAGGGGTCAGGATAAATGTCTACTTGGTGTTACACGGGGAGAAGGGCGCTTATTTATTAGAAGCTCCCCAGAGTCGCTCGTACTTATCTTGTTATTTGCTAGTCACTAAACAATTAAGAGAAAGAATCGTGTATTTCTTGGTTCAAACATGTTATGTATGTGCACGTATAGTGGTAGGAAATAAGGAATATGAACTGTGTGTCTCATTTTAATAAATCAGAGCATTTCAAATAAAAACTGGTGACCTACACTTTCATATTTTGCTATTAAAATCTACTTGTGTTGATAGAGCTTGGCTTAACCTGAAATGTCTTATGGGTATAAGCGAAAACATAAATCCTGTTATGCCAAAAGGCCAACGCTTTGAGTAAAATTAAAAGTTTATTGATGTAATGATAAATGTTCCAGAACAGTTAATCAGCACCATTTATCAATAAGAAGATTTCGTTGATGACATTCATCAGCCTAGCTCTACCGACAAAGCCACGTCCGCAGAAAGCTGCTTCTATTTTTTTCAGCATTTTAAAATATCTTTACACATTGTTTGTATCCTGACGTTAAGATGCAGCGAGATCATTAACAAGAAACTACCAATTAAATTCATGCAGCACCGGTTGATATCTTAAAATGTAAAGAATATAAGCTAACATTGGTTTATGTATCAAATGTGTTGGTGAAAAAAGCTTAATTGAATTTATGGGACTAATGATGGTTATTTGTGAACATATTCTAGGAAAAATATTGATACTGGTAGAGTTAATAAAATACATCAATCAGTCCAAGAACCTGGAACAAAGATGTGCGAAATTATTCCTATATGATGCCTTTATAATTTTGGTAACTGTGAAGATTTTGAAAAAAGGCAGAAAAAACTTAGCCAAAATGAAGGGGATATGTGTATATTCCGAATTAAGGTTTGTTATCGTGTTGTAGACATAAATAGTCAGAAAAATGACAAAAAGGCATACATAACATAACATGATATCTCCAATTTTCTTCCAGACAAATCTCTATCAAAGTATGGAGTTGAATTGTAAAAGCCAGAGAGCCAACATCTATTCATCAAATTTAGAAGAAGACATTGTTGGTGAGTTTGCGATGTTTTCTTCACTGTGCAAGGACAAAATGCATGTAGATGAAATGATGAAGATCTCAAATGAAAGATAAATTTGTTACAAGTTTTCCAAATGAGCATATTGCTTTGAGGATTTGTCTTTCAATAAATGGAAGGAAAACTTATTATTTTCTAAACTTGAGCAAATCAAGAACTATATGCGCTCAACTATGAGCCCAGATTGTCTCTGGCTTAGGGATGTGGTATCGGAAGAAAAGTATCGATACTGTAGGTCTAATCATTAAATTATCGGAATAAAAATATCGATACCGTATTAATATCGAAATAAAAATATCGATACAGTAAGTATCGGTATCGAAATTTTAATCCGGAATTTTTTATATTTTATTTAATAATAATAATTTCAACTTTTATTATATTAAATCTTTCGTATCCATCTTATGTGTTGGATGATATACCTCAGTTTTAGCTTATGTGGTGCTGACTGACAGCTCACAGCTGACTTCTAACGGCTTTAAAAAGCTACCAGACCAAATTATGTATCCCTACGCCGAACCATATGATCTGCAAAAAACATGTCTTTAGCAGTTGTCACTTCTGACAGTCAAAATTTAGGTATATACCTAAATGTTGACTGTCAGAAGTCAGCTGTGAACTGTCAGTCAACACCACATAAGCTAAAACTGAGGTATAGATAGTATTGTATGATGAATATTATAAAAGGTTTTACCATACCAGCTTTCAAAACGTCTATGAAAATGTAGTTGATGGAAAATTATTTAATAGCTAAATATGATTAGTAATTTATTTTTTCAATCTATTTTGTACCCTTCTTTAACTATAGTAAACATTTAATCCCACCCAGCACGAGTGAAGATAACAAAAAAATGTTTCTTTCGATACCGATCCGATATCGGAGTGCGAGTACTATATCACTAAAAGTAACGGAAAAAATGTATCAAGTAAAAAAATACTAGTATCGAAATGAAAATATCGATATTAGTAAAGTATCGATATATTTTTCACAACCCTACTTTGGCGCTTCTGTGCATTGAGTGCGATATTACTCGTAATATGGACGCTGAGGACGCTATTGAAGACTTTTCTGCAACGAGAAGGAAAAAAGGGGCATTTTTTAAAAGAATTTGTAGGCCTATAAGTAGTCTGAATTTATGAATTTTTTAAAACTATACCGTAATTTTAAAGCTTTAGTTGTATTATTTGTCTCACAATCTTTTTTCGTTATTTTTCAAGAAGATTTTTTAGTTGTTTATTTTTCGTTTTCCATTTTCCGTAGGCCCTAGGCACTGTACCTACGGGTGCCTAGTAGTAAATCCGTCCCTTTAATAAAAATCACTAAAACCATCAATTTTCGAGGTCCGGATAGTTCTGTCCTCCCTATACGAGGTCCAGGTAGTTTATGTCCCCCTATAAGAGGTTCTGGTAGTTCTGTATCCCCCTTGTATGAGGTCCCGGTAGTTCTGTCTCTCCTGTATACAGTTCTCACATGAGCCTATGTTCACGTGACCTTGCAGTGATAATCTTGTGTGGTTTGTGATAAGGAAGTTAACAATGTGTTTACACTTGAAACAAGCCGTGCCAGGTGAGATATGTTCCTTAGTAGTTACACAGTCTAAACCAGGGGTGGGAAGATCCTGTGTGGTTCAGTGCGGCCTTTCCGCACGAGCTGTCAATTGTCTCTTCATCGTTTAATTAGACATTCTCAAACTTTAATTGTATTCCTACAACATAATAAAATGAGATTTTTAGTATTTAGAACTCCGTTCTATAGTGATTTTCTATTATATTTGATAATCCCAGGGGTCTCCAATTATTTTTAATGTGGGCTCGTTTTAAAAACTTGACATACTCGCGCGGTCCGGCCAAACTTTAACAGCGACTCAAGTTCAATCCCTATAAGACTATACTAATTCAAAAACGTGATTTTCTTTCCTTCTAGTTATTTTATTTATTTATTATTTCTGGCCTTCCATGTCTACTACCCGCCCATCACCGAAATAGCATAATTTCTTCTGTTTATCTTTATCTTGTCAAGGCCCTTAGAAATGTATCTGCGGTCCGGATGCGGACCGTAGCCTTAATACAACATGCTGATATTTTTAAAGTATGATTGTACAATACATATCTACAGTTGAATTTTAAAATGAACCAAGATCCATGGAGAACAATTTTTTTTAAAGGTGTTCCTATATTAACTCTACAACAGGGAGACCGGTGTTCGATCACTGTCGGGTGTACTGAGGATGGTTTTCCCTAAATGTTTTTCCACTCTCCCTCCACGCAAATACGGGTATACTTCCTCTAAATACAGCCTTCCTAATCTCTAGCTCATTAGAGTAATTAGTTTGTATGCGTATAACTCGAGGGGGTAGTGAGACGCGGCGACAAAAAAGAAAAATAGTTATAATAGTCCCTGACCATAGGCAGACCATGACAAGTGTCCCTGACCATAGCCAGACTATGACAAGTGTCCCTGACCATAGCCAGACTATGACAAGTGTCCCTGACCATAGCCAGACTATGACAAGTGTCCCTGACCATAGCCAGACTATGACAAGTGTCCCTGACCATAGCCAGACTATGACAAGTGTCCCTGACCATAGCCAGACTATGACAAGTGTCCCTGACCATAGCCAGACTATGACAAGTGTCCCTGACCATAGCCAGACTATGACAAGTGTCCCTGACCATAGCCAGACTATGACAAGTGTCCCTGACCATAGCCAGACTATGACAAGTGTCCCTGACCATAGCCAGACTATGACAAGTGTCCCTGACCATAGCCAGACTATGACAAGTGTCCCTGACCATAGCCAGACTATGACAAGTGTCCCTGACAATAGCCAGACTATGACAAGTATCCCTGATCATAGCCAGACTATGATAAGTGTCCCTGACAATAGCCAGACTATGACAAGTGTCCCTGACAGCAGCAAGGTGTCTATCACCTGCAGGTGGTCCAGCAGCGCCTCCAGGCCTCTATCACTGACGCTGGAACATCTCAGGCTGAGCGAGTGCACGTGTTTGGCCGCCAGTGGGAAGGAGTGCACCAAGTCCAGCGCATCCTCGTCGGACGCCCCCAAGAGCGAGACGCCATGGAACCCCCGCCGGAGCAGCGACGCGTACAGACGTGCCCTCTCATGACACGGCGCCGCCCTCAACTCGCGACACCTCAGCACGGGCACGAGCCCAGCCCAGAACCGAGGACTCCGGTACAAGACGTCCCTCCAGCGCGCACACACCTGTGCCAACGTCCGCCGCTCTCCGGGGGTGAAGAAGAGGAAGAACCGCGCGAGGAAGCGCTCGTCGTGCACGAGCTGCTCCCAGCTGAGGAACGCCGGCCCGTTGTTCTGGTTGATGACCCTCCTGGGGACCTGAGGGGTCACCAGGACACTGTTCCCGTTCACTGCCGAGGACGTCGCCTTGATCCCCCTCCCGGAGAGCAGCCTCGAGGGTTTCTCCGGCGGTCCCAGTCCACCCCCGGTCATAGCGTTCCCGCCACAGAACACGTTGGTCACCCTCTCCATGACGCTGGTTTTCCCCCCGGCGTCCGCCCCGTGCGTGCCCCCTCTGGGGTGCTTGCTCCCCCTGAGTCCCAGACCATTGATCCTCTTAGACAGTTCTGCGCTGGCCCGCTCCACGACGCCTTGCGCCGAGATGGAGGACATGGCTCGTCGTCGGGTCCGCACCGTCAGGAGCCGACGCTGCCCCCCTTCCCCACCATGACACGCACTGCTCTTCTGACGACGACGAGGGTCTAAAACACTCTCCCCTCCGGTTGAAGAGAGAGGTTATGTCGACACTGCGATACGTCTCGCGCGAGGGACGGCTTGGTACTGAACCGCCGTGGCCGGCCGCTCCCCCCTCTCCCGGATGCGCACAGGCTTCCTGCGCATGTCACGACTCTTGTCGCAGCACGCGGGTCGATAGCGGGCGAACAACACAGTTTCGTATCGATTATTTCACCCCCTCCTCTACCCCGACACTTGGCGTCGTTTGACTATGGAGCCACAATTTGGGGTGAAAAACATTGAAAAAATACCCATATCTGTGGTCGAATGGTCTGAGGCGTCATTCTCGCTATAGACTGGACTGGCAATGACGGAGAGATCGGGTTTAGAATCACGGTCGGCTCACTGAACCTGGGGGGGGGGGCAGTTGCCTTCCTTTCCCTCCAAAGCCTAAATAATAAAAACTTTAAATACATCAAATTGAGCTATAAAATCTATCAATGATGATATTATGTTGAATGAATTTAATCTACAATTTTTAGCCTAATAGGCAACTAATTGAAACAATTTGCCAAATAACTTATAGGTGCATCCAAAAATTTTACTTTTTACTGGAGAGGGTACTTGTACTCCCTTTTGGGCTGAAGGACGAACCTATTAAAAAAAAACCTTTATTTTGCTAACCACCCCTCCAACCTTCCCTCATCTAATTTAATCCCTCACATATACCTTAAGTTTGATTTCACTGGTATTTGAATTAAAGCGACTTCAGGTGGGGATTTAGGAGATGCGAGAAAGGATCAATTTTTTGCTGTTTTTATAGAAAAAAGATTTTTTCGGGCCAAAATAAATAAAATATTGCTTCAGTACAAACAGAGTTTAATTTTCTTCACATGTTGATATCAAGAGTTGTTGAATATCTGTCGTGAGCATAGCAGTATTAGACGAGAAACTTTTTAAATGAAGAGAAAAAGTTGTCATTAAATTCCTGGACACCCTTGACAGATATTCAACAACTGTTGATATCATTTTGTGAAGGATATTAAACTATGAAGCAATATATGATTTATTAAAAATAAGTTTTAATATAAAAATTGCAAAAATATTTACCTTTTATCGTGTCCCCCATCATAAGGCGGAGTAGAAGGAAACGTAAGTTAAAGGGCAACAACTTTTTTTTTTTTTGCCAAAATAATGAATAAATAAAATATCACTTCAGTTTAATTTAATTTTCCTCACACGGTAATTCCAACATTTCTTGAATATCTGTCAAGAAAATCCTAGAATTTGATGATAATTTTTTCTCTTCAGTTCAGGGAGTTGAACTGAAATATTTATTGGTTCTGGTTCCGGTTCCAGTTTTCCACAAATTTCCTAAAGGTTTCGGTTTTATAAAAATTAAAGTTCCTGTCCTTTTGGTTCCCGTTCTGGTTCTTGAAAATATATATTTACCAGCGTTAGTACCATTAAAATATTTGTAAATAGAACATAATTTACTACAAAATACAAGTTTACTATATCAAAAAACATATATTTCAGGAACTTGATAGTTGTATAATTTATCTAAAATTCAAGGGGCCATTTAAACAGGAGATCATTTATTTTATTTTTGCTTCCCAGTACTCTAAAAAATAATAAAAAAATATCCTCTGTAGTCTAGCTGTCTTCGTTCCTGGCTACAGATACAGAGGTCCCAGGTTCGATCACCGGCACTTCCAGATGTTTCTGTGAAGCAGTGGGTCTGGAACAGGGTCAACTCAGCTTCGTGAGGACACATAAGGAGCTACTTGAATAAAAAAAGTAGCAGCTCCAGTTTAGAAAACTGAGTTAACGATTGGAGGGTCTTTGTGCTGACCCCATGATACCCTCTACAGACATAAGTTGGCACTACCATCACCATCAGATGGTGGCCGCTCAGTCGGTATGGCTGATGCTATGAAGTTTAATTTTATGATATTTTTTTAAAACAATTTCATTTTATTTTATTTTCAAAATAATAAATAAAAAACAATTTTTTGCTTACTTTAAATTCAAAAAAGGTAAACAAATTAAATTATCTAATTCTGGTTGATGCAGCCAAACCACCTATTTTCCATGTCGGGAACAAAAGGAAATGGTGTAGACCCATGGACGTAGGAAGAATTTAATTTGGGGGTGGGGGGTTCAAAATCATAAGTAATTTATGACATTATGTTAAGAATTTCTATTAAACACTAAGAAATAAGAACATTGTTATTTTATACAGTAGTAGTAGAACTTTATTTATACGAGAGGGGAAGAGGAGGAAAGTAACAAAAAAGTTATTCAGGGTATTTCTACCGTCCTCTCCCCCAGTTAATGTTAGAAAATTGGATTCCCCTAGAAGCTATTTAGAGTGTTCCTCGAATGATTTTTTTTTATTCTTCAAAAATTAGATGTCACTAGAAGCTATCTGAAGCAGTCTTCTACCAGCTAATTTTTTAAAATAGATGCCAACACATTTTTAAAAATTGAATGTTTTTTTAAGTTTATTGAAGTAGCTTGGATTAAAAAAAATATTATCTGCATATAATTATAATCTATTTGGAATGGCCCCTTAATGATCTATATTTTTATTTGGATGCCCCTAGAAGCCATTTAGAGTGATATTTGCCTGGATTTTTTTTAATTAAATGCTTTTTGAATCTATTTGGAGAGGTCCTTCCATAGAAAAGTTTTGAAAAGTGAATGTTTCTAAAAGTTATTTAAAGTTTGTACAAGGCTACCTTTAAGTTTCATATTAAAAACTTCTAAAAAAATTTGGGGGAAGAGGGGGCGGGGTTCTGAACCCCCTTACCCCCTCCATAAACCCATGTGTAGACTTACAAGATTTTTGTTTATGTCTGCAAAATTTAAACTGGTTATACAATGTCTGTCAATTATTTTTATGTATAAAAACATTATTTAAAGCTTCATTGACATACTATTAAAATAAAGTTTTGGAAATATTCTCGATTTTTACAAAGTTTCATAAATAAGGCAATTATAAATAATTGTTTTTTATAAAAAGTAAAAGAATCTTTACTATGCTAAGAATATATATTAATTCTTGTTCTTAAGCACTTTACTTTTCAGGTGTTCCTTAAAAATAATTGTTAATTTTGGTTATAATCCCGGTTCGACTCCCTGCTTAAATAATTAATTACTCATTTAATGCTAACTGATATGCTCATGATAAATATTCAACAACTGTTGAGATTACCAAGGGTAGAATATTTTACTCAATGTTTCTGCCGAAAATTTTTTTTGTTTGGTGAAAAATACGGTCTATTATGAAAAAACACTGGCCTTTTCTCGCGTCCCCTTCTATTCCACCTTAAGGACCGGCTACACGGAGCCGCACCGCACCGCATTTTCTAGCAAGTGGCTACACAAGCTGCACCGCATTTTCTAACCATTTTTATATTCTTTATAGACTAAGTTCTATAACAAATAAAGTTAGCTATTAATTACGTAGAATAAAGTTTTAAGTTAGCTAGTAATTATGAAGTCAATAAGTTGTTGTAAATAATATTGTTTATCTTGTATGTAATGTTGGAAACAATGATTACAGTGTCACACGTGCAACGGCTGTGAAAGAAATGTCTAGTTTTACCATGAAAACAAAGTTCGGAAGCTCCCAAACATTTATTTCCGGTGGTAGGTGGCTACACAGTCCGCACCGAACCGCATTTTTCCGGTTTTAAATGCAAGTGGATACACGAGTCCGCACCACACTTCAAAAGTGCGGAACAATGCTCTCTCGACGATTTGTCCGCGCCGGTGCGGTTCGGACTCGTGTAGCCACTTGCATTTATAAACATGGATAACACTCCACCAGAAAAATGCGGTGCGGACTCGTGTAGCCACTTGCATTTAAAAACATCGATAAGATTCCACCGGAAAAATGCGGTGTGGTGCGGCTCCGTGTAGCCACTTGTATTTAAAAACATGGTTAGCATTCCACCGGAAAAATTTCTCCTAATTTTAACCATGAACTAGATTAAGGCTCTTCAACTTGTGGCCCACAATAACATTTTTTGTGGCCCGCTGGCTCATGAACAATATACAATTATTTCAAGAGAAAAAATGGCAATTACAAATATATATTTAACATAATCAACTTATAAAATAAATACGTATTTTACGTTATTTTACAAACAATCTTTGCTTTTTACATGAAGAAAAGTATTACGTTTTTATACAAATGTACTATACATTGAAACGTAAAATGACAACTCTAGTATACAAGACAAATCGCCCTGCCTTCTGCTATGAAAAATCTATAAAAAAGGAAAAATCAACAGGAGAACATCCATACTTCACAATATATAAAAAATTTCACCTGTTGGAGACAGGCCTAATCCTTAATGTGAGTATAAGTGTATAAGAATGAGCTAATATTATTATTTTAATATTTATCCATTCCAAATATTGTCGGTATAGTATTGTAGCCCGCGAGCCAACAAGAGACAGATAATTTGGCCCTTGGACATGAAAATATTGAAGGCCCCTGATCAAGATAGTGCTCTATTACAAATAGCATATGATTATAAGCAAATTGTGTATTTATGAAGCAAATATGGCCCAGGGGAAGTTAAGAATTAATTCATAATTCAGTTTGTGTTCAAAAAGATACTGTGCAAGGTAAAGAACGTACACAAAGTAATAAGGAAAGTACAGATTCTAACCAAATATACATATATTTTATTATTTTTTACAAACAGGTCAACTGCATTTTCCAGAACCGCAACATTTCTCGACAGCCTTCTTGGCCGATGGTGCGGCCTTGTGATTGGGCGTCCAAGGCCCGAGACTGGAGTGGGCATAAAAGTCCATGGGATAGTTCTTCCCTTCACCCTGGAGCCACTTCGCCTCCCCCAGGGCCACCGCCCCCTCGTAAGGGGTGAGGAGTGGGACAGAAAATGCGTGGCCCCAGTCGATGGACAGGCGGGGACATGCCACCTGCACCCAGGCCTCTACATTGGGGAAGAGACGCAACTTGTCGGGGAAGATTTCCGATAGAAGAACAATCACACTCTTTTTATGCAGGGTAGACAACTGCTCCTGGAACAAAAAATAAATCAATAATCTCAGTGTAAATCTTGATGCAAGAATTTAAAATTTATGATATGTGAGAAATGTATTTGTGTTCTAAGTCTATCAAGTTATGATGAAAATGTATTAGTTGCAGGAATCAAACCAATGAACCATGGCCTAGTTTTTTTTTAGCAAAGTGCCTTACTACCATTAGAGGAAAGTGTACCCACATTTGTGTGGAGGGAGAGTGGAAATCCATTATGGAAAACTACCCTCGATACACCCAACCAGGATTTGAATCCCGACGTCTTTGTCATTGGCAGTCTAGTCTAACATGAGAATGATGCCATAAGCCTAGTCACACACTGGACGATACTCGCCAGATACACGTCAACCGCCGATGTTTCCCGTATGTCTGGATACACGGAAACATCTCCCGAGTGTCCGGTGGCAAAAGGTCAAAGAATGTTGCCAGTGTCTCGATCTCCCACCTCCAATGGGAAACATCACTTGCTGTGGACCCACACGCAAGCATCGGCGGACAATTTTTGAATTGATTCCAGTTGATTTCTATTTCTCGTCCTAGTAAACAAGAGTTTCCTTTTGTATTTTGGTGGTGATTTTTCTTATGGATAGTATAGATTGCGTTGCTATTTCAGCTCAAAAGTTTGTTTCTTGCTTTGTAATATTGGGTGCTACCAAACAAAATACCTCTTCAAAATCCGGTTTCTTCATCCTTACAAAAAATTTTTTTTTAATGTGCACTCCTCATTCAACAATAGATCTGACAAGAAACCGTCACTATAATTCTTCCCATCATCTTAAAAACTCCTTTTTCTTCCAAAGTATTTTTAACTTTTGGAAACATTTAATTATAATAAAAACGGCAGCAACACCAGCCGCGATATGCTGATGTATCGTGGAGAGGGTCTATGAGAAGTGGTTGCTTGGTGTGGACGCAAAACATCGGTGGAGACTTTTGTCCAGAAACAAGTTGGTGTATGTGCGGGCGATGTTGCTGAGTCGCTGAGTCACTGAATACTTGTATCTGGTGATTATCTCCCAGTGGGTACTAGGCTTTAGAGTAGACCATGTGGCCACTGTAGTAGGTCATGGTCTTAATGTAAAAGGCAAACAACCAATATTTAGTCAGACTTCACACTTTTCACTGCTTGTTCTAACCTGAAAGTGCTCCATGACCCTGGGGCTTCCTTGCCGGCCCAACGTCCCCAGTATGAGTCCAAATGTAGAGGCGCTGCTTGCGACCTTGATCGCTTGTCTTCTAGAGTCTCTCATTGCATCGTGTTCATAAACCTCTTGGGTAAACTTTTTCTCATACGGGTCATACCTGGTTGGAAACAAGAGCATCTTTAGAACCTTCTTAATTGCTACGTTGCTAGTGTCATGTGAATGAGCTGGGAGGTGATTCTGGAGTAGTTTTAGTTGGACTTATTTATACATCTGGTTTTCCTCTAAGAAGTCACAACCTTTCTAATAGTACAAGAAATATTAAAGTAAATATTAGTTTACCAGCATATTATATGGCAATTACTTGCCCTGCATAGACCTACATATTTATCATTAATTTGTTGATACTGTTTTAACCTAATTAATAAAATGTTTGATTTTTCCATTTACACACATTCATATAATATATTACAAATGAGGATGAAACCTGAAAAAAACCATAGGTAGGATCTATGACCTACCTTCTAAGGGATTTTTTCTTTCTTAAGAACTCAAAAATCACAAAATATATAGCTACTAGCACTAGGCTACAGTCACAAAAATGCCGAGAATCCAATGATACTTATCCAAAATTATTAAAAAAAGTGTCTAGCCCTAATTGATAGTAAGATGCGGTGCTAAGAAAAGGATTATCAAAATACTTTTATATTGTTAGGCCCTAATCATAACAAACAAAACACATCTAAGTGATGCAGGAACAAATATTATTACCCGCCTCGGTGGCGTAGTTAGTTAACGCGCTAGTCGTGTTGAGTTAGACTGCCGAGGATGGGGAGATCGAGGTTCAAATCTCAGTCGGGTGAACTGGGGTGGGTTCTTAAATGGTTTTCCACTCTCACTCCACGCAAATGTGGGTTTACTTCCTCTAAATTCAACCTTCCCAATTCCTAATCCATTAGTGTAATTAGTACTTAAGCGTATAATCCGAACAGGTAATTACCAAGACCAAAGCTTTACATCATAGTCTGCTAATGAACTTCAATTATCTTCTATAGCGACCACACTTTGCTCTCTTTTGCAAAAGACAAATTTCTTGAAAATGATTAATCTATCTTTTCTTATCCGAACTAAAACACTCATGCACACCCACTAACAATTTTACATTTAGCAAACCCACACAAACCAACATTAAACTGAAGTGTGAACACGTATTCGTGGCTACACCCAACGGAATTCATATAACCTATTCAAATAAAATACCAGTAACAATTTATATTTTAAGGCCAAATAATGCATAAATATATTATTTGTATCCTTTTCAATCTAGCTTAAACTAATGATCCTATAACCTTGCAAATAAATTAAAATCCAAATTAACATTCACAAAATAAACGTATCATAAGAGATCATGTAGCAAACGACGTGTTGGTCCATAATTTCAAATAAATATTGGCCTAGCTTAGTATTATGGGATTCGCCATTTCCCTGTGAGTATAACTTGATAGGTAATATTAAATTATTAATGATTTGAATTGAAAGTATAATAGGCCTACAGTGTATTTTATAATAAGATGCTTACACACCGTTCCCTTACAAATTATCTAAGCTAGACCTACGTTTGTGCCAACATGTAAAAAAACTTGGCACAAGAACCTTAGGTGTAGCCTTATTTAGATAATTTGTATGATATATATGTGTAACTTTTCCTTAAATCAAAGCTGGGTTTTGAATTAGCTTGAGGGTGATTCTGCTTGTGAGCAATATATTGCCAGGGACCAGGTCACACACAAAACTAAGTCCCGCATGATATAACCTCACTTAAGTTATTGAGGGTCATCCCTTTACCAAAACTTCATGGCATCACTTTGTGTGAAGGTGTATGTACCTGTATGCTTTGACTTGAGGGTTGGCTATCATAGCAGCCTCCAGGTGAAAGCGACCGTCTCCCAGGTATATAAGAGCATCAACATCAGGCATCACAGCAGCTGTGCACCCTAAAATCTCCCCAGGAGACAAAGGGCGGCTCTGAGGTATCGTCACTCGGTAGCCTTCTTGCTCTAGTTCCAGAGCTACTGCCTGGAGCGTGGCGACAAACTGGATCGTACTGACCAGACCTAACCTCAATGTTGTTGGGAAATTGAGTCTGACAGTCTCGAGAAAATGCAGTGCGTCGATCTTAATATCTACAAATATGTAGAGTACTTTAATACCACTGGTTTGATCCACTGGTATAAGGCAACTGTGTCCGTAGTGAACCAGAAGATCCACGTTCAGAGCCAGTGCTGTGTAATCGTCAATACAGCATGCCCCATAGGTAACGTCCGCCATAATAACTGTGTCAGCCTCGGTGAATTGCTCGATAATATCGGATATTGTGATGGCGAACATGAGCAGTCCCTCGGGCATTTGAAGAGCCACCCTCTTGGACCCCAGTTGCTGAATGCGCCATATTGTTTTATAGATCTCGAAATTGTAGTTTTCTGGTAAACTCTGGATGGCGTTCAGCAGACCAACATTTTGAAGGAGCTCGTCCGGAATTTTGTTAGTGAACTTAACCGACGGATTGACAACTTTACGATCTGGGTTGGCTTTCACGACAATTACATTGTCGTCTGTCATTTCTAATATTGATACTTAGGACCTATATTAATTATTTTTTATTTGATTATATGCAATAAATATATAAGTTCATTAACACGTGTTAAATATAACATAATGTCACCAATTTCTTAACAAAAAAAAAAGTTTTCATTACCACTTCACACTCTTAGAGCTAAATGGATCTATGCAACATTTACTACACTATTACACAAATCAATTTCCAAAAAAAAATCCTCAGAAGACATATTATTTATTCTTTATCACAGAGCGGGCTGAAAAGCTCCACAGCCACAATAAACTAAGTATATGTAACCAACATAAGAAAAATAAATTAAACTAACACGCGAATATGGGTCTAAAGGAATCATAGCTAGCGCAGGAATAGTTCTAAAGTGTCTCATAGAGAGCGTTACAGCAAAATAATAATTCAATAAAGTCTAATAAATATCGTAAAACCACAAATATAGTTGTTTAAGATCGCCAAACTAAGGTGCACAAATTTTTATTCGAACTCGCGACAAGAAAATTTGTGACACGATGATATTGTTTTTTTGGAATTCTATTTTGAATCCGGTCAGAAAAACAATCCTAAATACCTGTGGAATTTGGTTTTTCTGAAAATTTCGATAAAATTAACTTTTAAATTACATCACACCATTGATCTTTATAATATAACTGGATGTATATCTTTGGCTGAACTTTCCAAACTGTCGTCTGCATACCATTGTCTAAGAGAGTAGACAACTTTCTGGTTTCTATTTCTCTCTTACACCCACACAAGGGAAGGTGGCATATTGACATCGTTAATTAAGTTTATTGAATATATGAGATAAATCAATTTGTGACTAGTTAAATGAAATAAATATGTTAGTAAAAGCTTTGAATAACATAAAAAAGTTTGAAACTATTTAGTTTTTTCTTTAAATAAGTTGATGTAGCCTAATATATATGATGATATTTGAAGGAAGCTCGCTTGTAAGGCTTTACCTTGTATCAGAATCCTACCCTATAGCTGTGTTTAGTTAGGATAAAATACCTTCCATAAGGAAATTTATACTTCTGTTCTAAATGGCCGTTTATCTTACCAAAATGTTATATATATATATATTATAGTATTCTCGTACGAAATACAGCCTTACAGATTGGGATTATTACTAAAATCAGGGTTTAGTAGATACCGTACTTCCTACAAGCCTATAACCTAAATTATCATTTGAACGTAAGACTTCTACACAAAGTATGTCATGTAAACAAATGTAATACCATTTTTAGCTAACTAGTTTCATTATAGTTATCGAACTTTCAACAAAATATGGCTTTTGAAAGCAATATAGAGGATATGAGGCAACTTAAAAAAAAAGGTAATATAATAATACTTTCTACAAGCCTTAAACCTAAGCGATAGTTTGAATGTATGGCAACTACACAAAGTCTATTTATCGAACTTTCAATATAATATGGTTTATGAAACCAATATACAAGCTAATAACCAACTTTAAATATAAGTGTAGTCTTGAAAGACTGTAAACAACATTGATGATAACTATATATTTTAAAATGTCGTATTTGTACAGTATTACCTGTAAAACTGAATTATATATCCTTTAATGCAAATGTTCCTTCAGGAAAGTGTGGTATAATACTTCACTATTTTCAAACAATAACA
>CABFWB010001027.1:138890-154511 GCA_902151455.1 Timema bartmani | reverse complement strand
CCCCCCACCACACACACACACACACACACACACACAGTGTAGCAGACGATAAACTTAAGCGTCACGCTTTGGTCCTTGGCAATGTGTTATATTATAGAGATCAATGCATCACACATGAAACTAGCGCTGTAGATCGCTATCTCTAAGGTGCCACGGTTTCTATGTTTAAAATTGCGGCACAAGCACACTCGGTGGGATTGTAGTAATAGGTGCTTACAGCAATCGTACACGGCACCTGGTTCTTCGGGAAATTTTGAGAAAATTAACTTTTTTGTTACATCACACATGAAAATAGCTCGATGGATCGCCATTTTAAGATGCCGGCAGCAATTCTACATAGCTGCGGAAATTGGTTCTTCTGGGAATTTTTAGGAAATTAACTTTGTAATTGCATTTAGCTCGAAACTGTCCGTCTATGTTCGCAACTTTAATGTGCCACAATTTCCATAAAAGGGAATTAAGTAACCTTTATCTAATCTGTGTGGGGGTTTCTCTATAGAAAAACACCTGTTTGCCTGATTCTACCCAACTCTCTCTTGAACATATAAACTCTTGTAGAGCGATTATATCTAGTTTGAAACTACTTACTTAATCAATTATTGATTGTAGCTTACCTGTTTTATATAAGCTCCCAATGTAAACGCTCCCCCTTTCAGTCCAACCTACAGCATTTGTAAATTTGAGCGACGAGCTAGTGTACAAAGTATTCAAACAAGGATTATAAAAGTTATCACGAGGGAAGCCTAATTTTACATACTCATAATATTTTTCCCATCTCGCTAGCCCCAATAACCTTGTATTAAGAAGTGTTAATAAATGACGTTAAATAATTTGAGAAGAATGGAAATTTAGAGATAAGTTCAAGTAGAGACATACGAACAATTTAAAAGACCCAAAAAACCCGTTTATTCTCAGAACAATGTAACTATAATTAAAGTAAAAAAAGTCAATTACCGTATCTACCCGAATCCAAGACGACCACAAATCTAAAACAACCCCCAATTTTTCATTGGCTTGGGATAGATTTTTTTAAAAGTGATATTTATTTAATCATGAATGAAGAAAATAATTTATGGTAGACTTATTTTGTAATGCTAACAAATTATTTTTTATTTACAAAACAAAACACATAAGCTGACTATTAAAATCTAATTACGGTTACAGAATTTCTTTTTTGTTGCAAATCTTTCTTTTGCATAAAAGGGTTAACTTCGAAAAAGCTTCATAAAAACAATGAAAAGTTAATTTTTACTATGACTAAAGATAATAGTTGGTGAAAATCCGAGTCTAATACATGCCCTACTCCCCCTTAATACAAATATTGGACTCAACCATTAATATGCTAGCTTCTAAAACGTGACACTTTCACAATTATATAGAGAAAACAATATAATATAAATTAAAAAGATATATAAAGAAATCAAAGGATAAAGATACAACAAACTGTTGATTTTACCATGTGGGCTATCTATAAGTTTTTTAGAACTACATCTGGTTTTAGGCGCTATCTATTATTCTTTTTTTTAATTATACTTGCACCTAGTTTAATTTGTTTTAATTGTTGGCTAAAAACAGTTAGTTTATTCTATTGTAAATGTGGAGCTTTTCAGTCTGCTGTTTTTGTTTTGGTTTCATATACAGGTTAAAACTAATTTTGTGAAAACTATACTTTTCTCTCTTATTAAAAATGAATTGTTGCTCGGTAGAAGGCTGTTTTACATCTACAGCTAATTCTAACATTAAATTGTTCCGTTTTCCAAAAGACATGACCAGGTAAATTGTGGCTGTCAGTAAAAGTTGGGCTGTTGCCACTATTTGGACACTTGTGTAGCTGTTTTATCAGGGCCCGGATTTTGTTAACTTGTTATCTTTTTATGGTACATGACATACAATGATCAAATGTCTACATACCTTCTGCTCATGATAGCCTGGCTATAAAAACTTTTTTTTTCATAGGTCATTTGGGATTTTTAGATAATATTTGTTAGGATTGCTTCGTTTTTAGCCAATTTTAAGACATTTCTGAAAAAACAAAGATTTTTAAATACAACCTTCTTCAATATTTTATAAATTCATAAATAAGTTAAACACATTTTTTTTCAACAAATTTTTGCAATGAGGAAATAATGCAGGCTATGAACTTTCTATTGTTTTTGCTTGTTTGGTTGCTAAATACATATTCCTGGGGAGACACCGCAACTAAGCTGAAGAGGGTTGCCTTGGGTTGGGGTAGTTATTACTTCTGAAACAGATATTTGTTAATCAATAGGCCTATTATATTTAGCAGAATAAAAGAGCTCGGTTGTTAAAGCCTTTTCATTGCATGTATATTTTTGAGTTTACGTTTACATAGAGCATGTTATTTTAGAGAGTTGATTAATTATGAGTTTTTGTTTATATTTTTTAACTCATTTTATAAGTCATTTATTGATAATTTTTAGTCAATCAAAGTTTGGGCCCTGGTTATTATAATTATTTATTTTAATTAGCTATGTTAAAACAAAGGGAAATATAATTATTCAAGCCCAGTCTGATCACAATAAGCTCTAGAGTAATTCTGCCCTGTGAACATTTGGAACAACAATGGGCTGCTTTTTTGTTATTTAAGCATTCACCAGTTATTGGGTTTGGACCATAAACATGTTTATAAATATTTACTATTATCAGGAACAGTATCATTTAAATTAACCTATTTGAAAAAACTAAAAAAGTGAGATAGGTTGACCTATCATTTGGCCTTGTTGCCCATTACAATTGAACCCTCTAACAATTTTAAACTTACACAATTATTATAGATTTATGTTAATAAATTATTTGCTCAGTCGGTATAGCTCGCTTGCGGGCTCACAACATTCAGTTTTATTAAGGTATTTACCTGGCTAAATTAACTTAACTTTCCATGCAAAATTAATTAAAAATTCAATTGATATTGATAAAATAAACAATTTAAAATTGCACATAATATTAACATGCACAGTAACTTATGAGCCACAAAGCACTATAGGGAGTTTGTAAATATTTACATTCCTATGTGGTGAGTTTTGTTTTAATTGCATAGTCATACAAACTTTTTAGGCTAAGCTCTATAAATTATCATCATCATCATCATCATCATTCATCATCATCATCATCATCATCATCATCATCATCATCATCATCATCATCATCAACAACAACAACAACAACTGTTTCCAGCCTGTGGCCGGGTCAGTTTAGCAAAATGCCTCCATCTTCCTCATTCTACCACCACTCTTCTTTCTTTAATTTCTTCCATTCTTCTCTCACTTGAACACTTTCTGTTATCTGCTCCTCCCATCTTTTTCTTGGCCTCCATAAACTTCATTCCCATGGCTTACACTTTCATTTATAAATACTAAGTGTAGGCCAAATAAGTACCTATGATATAATAATAAACACTTATATTCTGTAATAAAATAAAGAAAGTAATTTTTATACGCTTATAAAATGCTCTTTTCCTGTAATAATTCAGAGCTACCAACACATGTGTCAGTTTCAATCACTTATATCATCTACAGTGTACAGTGTCATAGGCCTATGTATGCAGGAGTTCAAATACTTTGTCACTGATACCAGTAATAGTAAAGCAGTTTTATAAAGCTTATTTTAACCTTATTCCATGGCTGTGTGTTAACTATCTAGGTGACCTATTGTATCCAACGTAAGCTAGTTTAAATGATCTATTAATCTTGTCATCAGAAATGTCTTTCGTACTACTAAATTGAAGAAACTTGTGTTCCAAATAGAAACATTGATTCTTGAAAATGTACCTTTAATTTACAATATTTTAGAAATTTTTATTGCTTAGAAACAAACTGTGGGTGGAGTTTTCCGGTAATCCCCGCCTGATGGACGGCCGAAACCAGCCAGTTAACGCCTACATGTGCTCGAAACATTTTGAAAGCAACCAATTCCGAAGAGATGACAAGCAAAGTCTGGGTTACAAAGCTGTCCCCACGATATCTGTTGGCTCCCCGTTGATACCTGTCTCCAAGCCTCCAGAGCCCCCGGATTGCCCGAATGAGCCACTGGCTTCCCACAAGTATGTATCAGTAACTAAGTATTAAGGGTTTAATTTCCAGACAGGGTGTTGTAATGATACTGTTTTGGACCCTTCTAAAATATTCAAAAAGTCATGGATGAAGTGTAACTTTCTTTAAAGTAAAATATGTAAGATTTCTTTTTAATACTTCAACCATGGAAAATCATGAGCTTTTAACAGTAATGTCAAAGTCTTGCACCATTAAAATAGATTTTTTCTTTGAAAGATTAACTCCATAGTGCTTACCAAAAAAGCAAGTGACGCTAGCTCCCTCTACCCAATAGGAAGCTAGCCTTCACTACACCTTTCGCCAGGAGTCTTTCTATTAGTTGGTTTTGACACTGATGATAAGGGGTCCAAGAGGCAAGGGGTAGGTCATATATAAGCCGCTAGTGCGTATGAACACGCACAGTGCCGGTTGCATAAATCTAGAGAACCTGTAATATCACGAGAGTGCCACTAACTTAAATCCATAGAATACACAGAAAATAATCTGTACTTTAACAAAAATTGTATCATTTCATAAAATATCTTCGTACTAAAGTTATAATCATTTTACTAAACCGTGTGCAACATCAAAAGTCTTGTTTATTTAATATCATTATTGATAGTGTTCAATCACAGAGCATCATCACGATTACAATCCTTACCGCTTTAACTAGTGCTCGATCACGGGGCAAATATCAACTAATTAAACTGTAATCATTTTAATTGGCGCTCGATCACGGGGCTATAAATACCAATATTAAGCCGTATTTTAATTATTGCTCAGTCGCGGGACAAACAATCTGTATAGCATTATAGTGTGTTAATGTTTTCTTACACTTTATCCAGATGAGTGTTAGCGTGTTTAACTCCATATTGTTGTCTTAGGTTAGATAGCTTATGGCTGATTAAATCACTAGAATTAAATACTTAAACTCCAGGGATTTATTCCTGGTTGGACCGAAAAAATTATCTTTGATGAAATTTATAGAAATGAATTAACGGTTGCAGAACTGGGTGTTGTTTATATGCTAGAATTAAGTTCGTTTTTCAGCCTCTTAAGTTGGTACACCCATTTAACTCAAAAGCTGCACATTCTTAATCCCAAATAAAAAATAAGTCAGTTAAGTATTTAGGTCCTACCCATTTAGTTTTGATTTCCCTGCCCATTTCTATGAAAAAAAATATAAACTGACCCTTATTTCCCTAGTATTTGAACACAATTTTATAGCTTGGTAATAATCTGAGTAGTATTTTCCATCTTTAGTTTTGCTCACAAATGACCAAGTGCTTCAAAATACATGCCTGATTTTAATATTGTGTTTCCTGGTCATAAACTTTTTTACTATATTTATATATATAGAAGCCAATATTGTGTGAAAATTTATTATCTCAGACATTTTTGCTATATTATATTCTAATGGACTCCGCTTTATGCGTAATATGTACCCTTTAGTGGGCCCATTGACCTCACTCACATGTTGACTAGGCCGGTAGCTTAGCGTGAAAATGTGGACTCACCCGACAAAAACACCAAATTTTTCCCACGTGCTACTTAGGGTCATAGCTTTAAATTTTTGACGAGAACCACCTCCTCTGGCAGCCATCTTGAATTATATAGTGGCCATCTTGAAATATAAGTATATTATATCAATATCTCAGCTTTCTAAAGCACATAGGATCACAATCTTGGTGTGTAAATATACATTTTCAGGGTCAGGGAATACAAATATACAATTTTTAAATGTGTCAGATGATTTATTTATTCACAATAACATATGTTACAAATGATAATGCTACTTGTGCAACTGTGTACCATTTACAAAAACTTTAAAAATGTTTATCCATATTGTTTCATGTTGAATTGTAATACAAGATGGATTGGAAAAAGTGCTTGATCTGTCAAGATATTACTACAGAACATTTGAAATACCCATTTAATGTACAAGGAATCAGGGACCAAACAGAACCAAAACCGTGGTGCATGACACAAATCTTATTAGGTCAAGTTCGGCAATTTGAAGTTGAAGAGGGTTAAAAAGAGAGGAAATACTTCAGGAAGCTGCATATCTGGGAAGAAACGACCTTGGCATGGGAAGAAACGACCTCAGCATGGGGCTATTGCCAAAAGACCCTTTTTTTTGTCATGGAAATAATGGACACCTTCATTAGTTTTGAACATTTGTAGGTGATACAAGCATACAAAAAAATGGCAACAGAACTGCACAAAACACAGTTGATGGCATCGTCCACAACGCCAAGTATCATCTTAAATGTTATACAGCACTGCGAAATCGCTACCGGTCCTACTTGAGGTAATACGAGCGTAAATTGGCGGGAGGATCTTCTGAGGAACGTCAGATAAAGGCTAGAGCACTTGTGGAGCTGTATACTTACATAGAAAGCTTTGTGAAAGATGGGACCTTTTACTTCAAATTTTCGGCGTTGCATCAGCTTTATGAGAACCGACAACTAATCCTTCGTGTTGAGAAGGAGACTAACAGAACCAGATTGAAGGAGAAAGTGATAGCTTATTTTCCACAAGTACAAGAACAAAGTGATGGAAAAAATAAAGTTTTGGTGTTTGAACAAGGCATGCAGGAAATATTGCAGCAGATGATGCCCTTTTGTTAGCTAAGACTGCCAAGTTAATACGCGCAAAGAAATTGTAAGTTACAAAGGTTTCCACTTCAATGGTACCTTTTCTTCTGGTTGTCAAGAAGAAGATCACGAGGAAGCGGGGAACACCGGGCCGCTCATCCGCTTACAGGATGGACTTCAGAATGGCTGTACTAACTGTATGATTTGTACTGTAGACACAGATGTAATGGTGATTCTCCTTGACAAATTCAATCACCTGATGACCTTTTGTCAAGGTGTGAAGATTTGGGTTGCTTTTGGCACAGGCAAAACATTCACTCATCATCACATTAATACTATCTACAATAAGCTGGGTGGAGAGAAATCCGTGGTCCTCCTTCTCTTCCACAGTTTCACGGGATGTAATACTACATCTGCATTTTTCAGACGAAGTAAGAAGTCTGTTTGGGAGGTATGGAATTGCTATCCTGATGTGAAACATGCCTTTACCTACATGGCACTCCACCCTTACAGCAAACTTGAGATTGATGATGACAATTTCAAATGGCTAGAACGACTCACCGTTATCTTGTATGATAAGGCCAGTAACATAGAACATGTGAATTTAGCCAGATAGGAGCTTTTTGCCAGTAGAGTAAAACAATGTAAAAACTTCCCCCAACTAGGGACGCACTACTGCAGCACTCATAATTGGTTGCATAACAAGCAGGAATATGGTGAACACGGTGTACAGCACGCTCCTAATCCAAAAGATTGGGCCTGGACTCTGAATAGATACAATGTATCCTGAGTTCCTGTATGGAACATGTTACCTGATGCCTCAAAGGCTTGTAGTGAATTGGTGAAATGTAACTGTAAGAGCCAAAGATGATGTGGGGGTAGGTGTGCATGCAGAAAGGCAGGTTGGAATTGCACAGAACTATGTTGGTGTCATTGTTTAAATACAGCATAAGCAATGGCATCTTACATATAATACGCCATCGTTCATATAAGAATGTATAAAAATGTGTGTATTTTAGTATGTATTTATTTAGTACATGTATACTTTTCAAAACAAGAAATTGGTAAATAATTTATGTAATGGTACACAGGTACATCAGTAAAATATAATATTGTGGATAAATTGATCATCTGACACATTTAAAAATCGTCTATTTGTATTCCCTGATCCTGAAAATGTATATTTACACACCAAGATTGTAATCCTAAGGGCCTTAGAAGCCGAGATATTGGTAATATATTTTGGCCATCTTGAAAATAAAAAAAAATATATATTTCAAGATGGCCAAAATAAAATTCAAGATGGTCAACTGAGAAGGTGGCTCTTATCAAAAATTGAAAGCTATGGCCCTAAGTAGCATTTGAAAAAAATGTAGTGCTTTTGTCCGGTGTGTCCACATTCACCTCAAATTCGTCATTAAGCTTCCATATTAGACACAATTTTTAAATGAGTTTAACATTAATCATAATAAAACATTAATTATATTAAAATAAAATTGGATGTTATAGTGTTTACTAGGAGTAAACAGAGCTTCAACTCTACTTCGAAAATACCAGCTTCAACATTTCTTCAATAATAACAAAGCTTATTTATTAAAATATTGACCCCTAAAATAATCAATTTATATTAATTTTGTGCCATTCTGTTCTGTTATGTACGTTACAAATTAATTTTCATATACGAGGGCTATTCGTATTTAAACCTTCGTTTGAATATGCCTCGTGATGAAAGTGGTTAGAGAGCTTGCAAATGCGCATTTACATCACGTAATGCATTGTGTCGACCTACGCCATGAGTTCGGCCATCTTTTTTTAGTTATAATTGTCTTATGAACGAGTAAACATGTGTGCCGCAATCGATGCTCTCGCTAGCTGTGAACTTCTCGCTGTCGTCTGGTTTATTTTTTAATACTGAGAGCAAACTGCTGCTGAAAGTCTTTGGAGAATGAGTAGAGTGTACGGTCCAAACTTTATGAATGAAGGATGTGTCAGAGAGTGATGTAGAACATTTAGAGTTGGACGAACTGACGTGCACGATGAAGGTTGTCAAGGTCGGCGATCATTGGTGACTGATGAACTTATTCAAAATGTTGACCAAAAAGTTTGTGAAAGACGTCATTTCACAATTTCAGAGCTTTTGAGTGATTTTCCCCATATTTCTTGAACAGTTCTGTACAAGGTCATTACAGGTAGGCTAGGCTACCACAAGTTTTGTGCAAGATGTGAACAAAATGCATAGTGTGGTATCAGCTTTGACATTCTTGCAGCGTTACAGTAAAGCTGGGGATGGATTTCTTGACCACATCATTATGGGTGATGAAACATGGGTTCAATCTGCCAATGTCAAAGAAGTGGATGCACACACATTCACAAAACAAACCCAAAAGGTTCAAACAAAAAGCTGATGGCAGCCATTTTCTGGGCTAAGAACGGCGTGCTTTCGACTGATTTCATGGAACCTGGAACCACAATAATGGCAGAAAGGTACCGTGAGACACTTAAGATAATTGTGCAGGGCAATTTAGAACAAAAGGTGAGGTATGCTGACGTCAGGTGTTGTGTTCTTTCACGGCTTCACACGGCTGCACACACACAAGGGTTGCTGGACCACTTTGGTTGGTTGGTGTTTGACCACCCTCCATACAGCTCCGACCTGGCACCAAGTGATTATCACCTCTTCATCCACATGAAGACATGGTTGGGACTGCAGCGTTTTAATAACAATGAGTTGGATGGCGTCCAATTATGGCTGAGCTCTCAGGCAGCAACCTTCTTTTGATGCAGGGATAATACAAAAGCATGTACCCCGATACGAAGTGTCTCATTTCAGGGGATGATTATGTTGAGAAGTAGCCTTGGACCTGTTGGTCTATATATACATATATATACATACATACACATCCATTGCTTGTTTTTTTAACAGTCCACCAGATGGACAGATAAAATCTTTTATAAATGATTTTAGTGGATAAAGTTAAGTAAACTGAAAGATTTCATCAAGCTTAAAACAATAAACAAATAATATTCGAACTTTATTTTGGCTTTGAGAATATTTCACACAATTGTTTCAGTTTGTTTTGAATTGAAAAAGTGGACCTTGGCAAATCCCTCATGTTTAACCAATGTCTTTTTGTCATTTTCATTTGAAATTTATTTTCTCGTGAATTTTGTAAAATTATATGTTAACATCCTAGAGAAAGCTATCAAGGTCCCCGATACATATATTGTACACTGTTGCCATGTTGTACAGCTTTCCTCACCTGGGGCCCGCGGTGTTTCTTGATGAGGACACTGTGCGGGATTTGTTGACTTGGGACACGCTCGTCCCCATTATCGAGGGGGCCATGAGGGCGGCCTCTGACAAGAAGACCGTCTCTGTGGTACAACCGCCACGCACCATAATGCCTGTACCAACCACAGATGGGTACGCACAGTTTCTTAGGGTCATTTACACTTGGGACAACTTTTCTATTTTAATAATACTAATGACTATATTCATACTATTTTGGGAAAATCACATTTTAAATTTTTTATACATTTTTCACATTTGGTATATAAAATGATTCACATTAAAAAAAAGGATTTGAACCATTTATAGTTTTTCCCCACCGCATCTCACTGTCTTTTTGTGTTATATATTAAAAAAACATTATCACTGCGTTTTACTTCCCCTTTGGGTTGTATGGATATCCACTAATTATATTAATGTGCTAGAGAAAAGTAATTTGAATTTAGAGGAAGTGTACTCACATCTGTGTGGAAGGAGAATGGAAAACCATTTAAGAAAACCGTTCTCACTATCACGAGAGTTATGTGTTAAAACTGATGTGGGTCATATTTGATTATAAATGTGTGTTGAACACGTTCTCTATCAGGAAACTTTAGCTGAGATGGTTTGTCAGCCTTTAATTGACATTGAACCACACAAGTTTTTCCTTCTCATGAAATCAACCTAACTATAAATTAACAATCTTTGGATTTCTTTTTTATTGTCAAATGTTTTAGTTTCCTGATGACAATGCCAGGGTTCAGTGGTGGTGACAATGCCTTGGCGTGTAAAGTTGTGACTGCGTTTCCAAAGAACTCTGACAAGGGCTTGGCCACCATCAACGCTACCATCTTACTGTTTGACCCAACTACTGGGAGACTTGCCATGGTGAGGTACATGACACTTCTTTAGCAACATTGTCTTGACTACATTTTAAAACTAGATAAAAATGAAATTAAACAAACCAAGAAATTATTTTTCAAGTTTCATTAAATTCATTATTGACATTGGATCTAATTTTCATAGAAAGAACCTCAGCTGACAAATAGAAAAGTTCAACTTAAATGTATTCATAATCAGTCATGTGATATGCAGCTGTCACTTTTGATGTATAGGCTATTATCAATATCTATAAATAACAATAATAAAATAGTATAATGTTATCAATGGTGACCACAACAAAAATGTTGGTGTTTTGTAAAAGGCCATTTTTATGAAACTTAGACTGTAGCATGCATGTTAATGAATTGACCAGTTACTAAATGTCTGCAAGTGCTCAAAAATTCAGCAAACTTGACAATGTTTTCTGCGCTGCCAGATCATGGAAGCTAATGAGGTTACAGCTTGGCGAACGGCTGCAGCGTCCGTGGTGGCTACCAAACACTTGAGCAGTGATACCAACATTCTGGCCATCTTGGGGTCTGGCATTCAGGCCAAGTCTCATGCTCTGGCAATGGATAACTCTTTCAACTTCAATCAGGTCAGAATTACAGCTTTTGCCTTAAGTCACTTTGTAATAATGTACCCTGTAAGGTAGCAGGTCCACCTGGCACTATTCCACTATTGTAAAGCTTATAAAATTGTGTAATAGTGTATATAGTATTTTATTCCAACATAGATCCGAGTATGGAGCCGTAATCTTTCGTCAGCGCAGAGTATGTGTGAGTTCTTGAGAGAATATGGTACTGAAGTGGTGGCCTACGAGAGTGGGGAGGAATGTGTCAAGGACGCTGACGTCATCGTGACGGCTACCTACGCCACATCTCCCATCCTCCGGCGGGCGTGGGTGAAGCCAGGGGTGCACATCAATGGTACAAAAACACAAAGCCATACAACTGGCCACTGGTTCATTTTGGTTGGGTTTGATTTGGGATACTCATCAACATTTTTTTTTTTCAATTACCGAACTGAGTAGAAAATAGGCCGCCATTTTTAAATCCAAAAACAGCCTTTATTAAATCTTAGTGCACCCTTCGACATTACATAACAAATGTGTTACATTTTAGGATGGCATAATTATATCGGTATGTATCAAAATAGTTTATAATCGCCACAACACATTGTGCACTTAAACACTCAGCTTCAAAAATGTTACTTAAAAATAGATTGATACTAATAATACTTATAGCTAAAATGATTGATTGAATGAAATAGTCAAACCTATAGCTGCTAATAGTTCACACATGTTTTTAGAGACTCTTTGTTTCAATCTCTTGGTCACAACTGTTATTCGACTGTGACAATTTAGTGTATTAGTTTTCTAAGCTTGGAATACTACTTGTTGCAGATCATGATTTAAAAAGCACCTCTCGGACATTAATTAAGACATTTTAAATCTTAGTAATGAGAAATGTAAATACTATGATTATAAGCTTCACAAAGGTTTTATAAAGGTCGGTTTAGGGGTCAATACAGTAAAGATATTGGTGAGGAAATAATGCTTGGTGTGTTTGTGGCCAGCTATTGGAGCAGGAGTGAATCACCACAGCGAGCTGGATGAGCATTTGTACAGACACTCGGTAATCTACACGGACACTATGGCCTCGGCCAAGGTAGAGCTGCAGGGTTTGGCAGAATTTGGTGTCAAGATAGAGGGTGAGATTGGCGACATTGTTGCCGGGCAGATCACACCAAACAGGCAAGACATCACGGTGTTCCATTCTCTAGGTGAGACCAACATATATTGTTTAAAAATAGGTGTAAACAAAGTTTAGAAAAAAATAGCACGGCTTTGACAATTTGAAAGCTTCGCCAATAAAAATCTACCTTTAAATTACATCAACTGTTTTCAGCCTGTGGTCGGGTCAGTTTAGTAAAATGCCTCCATCCTTCCACCATTCTTCATTCTTTTATTTATTCCGTTTTTCTCCTCTCCATTGTATATGTTCTGTTATCTACTCCTCCCTTCTCTTTCTTGGCCTCCTTTGTGGTCATTTTTCTAAATTTTTTTCCAGCATTTTCTTTGTCATCCTCTCTTTTTCCATCTTCATTACCTGCTCATACCATCTTAGTCTTGCTTCCTCTATTATCTCATGTACTCCTTGTACCCCCACTCTTTCCTGAATAACTTCTGTGAAAAGAATAAATTGATAGATTTGGTTTCCTGCCCAAAAACTTAAGGAAACAGCCAATCCGTCTTGGGAATGGGAAATTTCCGGACATTTTCTCGAGAATTTGGGATTCTTTCCACCTCTCTTTTTCTGTCATTCGTCCCTACCACCTCCGCCTACGGCCTTTTTCTCACTACAAAGCCTACTCCGTTTTTCCTTCCTTCTTAATTTCCCATCCAATGCAGAGCGACGCCATTCCTGACTACCTTCATGTCGCTCCCACTCCACTTAGTCATGCTCAGACCCAGGACATCCACTCCCCTTCCATCCATTTTGTCCACAATCTCCTCCACTTTTCCAGTCAGTGTTCCAATGTTCAGAGTGCCTATTTGTAGCTGTTTGTCAACACTTTTTATAATCTGCTATTTTACTTTGTTTTCTCGGAACCTATATTTGTTTGTTTAGCTCACTGGTTTACTAAGCCTGTTGTGGACCTTACAATATCTACCTGAAAATAGGTCACGCTTATTTCCTAAAGACAGTTTTATAAAACCTATGTGTTGCCTATAATTGCACCCTAAGATCAGATGTTGTACCTTTAAGGTGCGGTGGAAGGGGACTAGAGAAAAAGCCAGTGTTTTTGCTTTTTTTTTATATAAAATTTTTTTTTCAGTCAAAATAAATCAAAGATTACTCCAGTAGAAATATAGAATTTGATTTTCTTCACATGGTGACCTGAAAATTTCTTGAGTATCTGTCAAGGATGTTCTGGAATGTAATGACTGACAACTTTTTCTCCTCATTTAAAAAGTTTATCATCTAATGCCACTATGCTCATGACAGATATTCAACTTGTGAAGAAGATTAAACTTTATTCTTGTACTGGAGTAATATTTGGATTTATTTTGCCATAAAAACTGCAAAAACACTGACCTTTTTTCCCGTCCCCTTCCATCCCACCTTAAGGACTGCATCTGGCTATATTGAAATAGTCTGCTATTGCCAAAACAGATTGTGCTCTTAGCTGCTTAGCTTCAAAAATGTTATTTAAAAAGCTGGACCTTGATTAATAATAATATAACTTCAAGTCAAAATGGCTGACAGGATGAAAGTCAAACTTTCTACAGCGGCTACTATTATTTTTCACAAATTACTTTTGGTTGCTATTATGCCATTGTGACAAAGATATAGTGCATTTGTTTATTAATTTAACTTTTTAAGGAAATCTTTCTTTTTGCTTTATGAGGTATTTTACTTTACAATTTTGGAAGAAAGTACAGGAAAGGTATGTTCTATACACCTTTCTTGTACCTCCTTCCAAATATGTTTATCAATTTAGAATATTATAGCTGTTTTATTATATTTCACTTTTAAAAACCTAATCAAATAAATATTTTAATTTTTTTTCCATCCAAATATTACCTTTAAATTTCAACTTTATTTTACAAACTACTGTAGATAAGATGAAATAACATATTGTAGATCTTGATTAGAAAGGCTGTGTTCTACACTTTTGGATATTTATGGGGCGACGTTTAGCTCTGGTTTTTATTATTTCTTTTCGACCGTCCTTGAAGTTTTGTTTTGTAATAATACACATTGCAATCCTTAAATTAATAAACCAAATATGTAATAAAAAATTCAAATTATAAAACCATTTTTAAAAGTTGAAAACTATCGAATGTAGAAAGAAAATTCTCTCCGGTTTCTAATAGTAAATTTAATTCCAGGTGCTATGGTGTTAGGTTGTAAACTTTCTACCTAGTTACTTTGGTTTACAAGATATATAGTTTTAATAGTTGAATGGATGTTAAATGTGGGTTTGTCTGGAGAAACACAAGAGCAAGGTGAATGCCATTGGAATGAGTTATTTAAGAAATGTATGTGGAAAAACTCGTATGGACAGTGTCGGTAATGAATGGGTGCTGAAGGAGTGCGGTTTGAAGGAAAGCCAATAAGTCAATGTGAAAGAAGTGTCTCATGTTTGTTTGGACATGTGTAGAGGAAGAGTATTGATCGAGTGACAAAGTAAATATATGCAGGTAGAATGTGGGGTAGGCTATGTAAGACTTGGTTAAATGTTGTGGATGAATGTGTGAACAAGAGAAACATTCAGCGTTTTAAGAATAATAGAGCTTGTATGGATGTTGTTGAAGTGAAGGAGTGTGCAGGGATAGGAAAGTGTAGCGAAAGTTAGTGAGGATGGATTAAGTATGGAGTTGTTTTTTTAACACTATTTTCAATAATTTTAGGTTATGACTGATGTATTGACTATGTAATATTTGTTTTTTCCAGGGATGGCTGTGGAAGATGCTGTTACAGCAAAACTAGTCTATGACAAATATAGATCCAATCAGCAATCAGAAGATCTTCCCGAAGCACAGACATGAAGTCATCATTGAATATTGTGAAATAATTGTACGCTTGGCAGAAAGCAGGATATTACAAAAACAAACATTTTGTTTTTGGCTGACAGGAACTATTCTTGTCAGTGGAACAAAGATGGTGTGTGAACATTCATTTAAATTAATAAATAATTTTACTATAAAATTAGAAGCTTCATTTTTATTTTTGGTATTTCACGTTCACTTTATGAGCTGATATTATATCAGCACAAGACTTATAAATTCATTAAACTCTTAGAACACATACAACAC
>CABFWB010001027.1:119439-138765 GCA_902151455.1 Timema bartmani | reverse complement strand
CCCACCACCACCACCACCATCACCATTGTGGAAGGGAAAACTCACTAATGAAACATTTTTTCGGACATGGCGATAATTGAACGCGGGACCCTAAGCTCAGCATCATGTCGGAAAAACTAATAAAAATTCCGATATTATGTATTCATTTTTCTTAGCAAAGACCAAAAACAAACTTGTAGAGATTTTGTATGCAAAAAAAATGGAAGCCTAAAAAAATTTAATATTAATTTTCAATGTGAACACTAAACAAATATTTTAGGTGGTATGGAAGGGTTGGCCTTTTGCCCGCAGTTGTAGATGCAGGGAAAGAAACTACTTCCCCTAACACCATGCAATTAGCCTTGCTTCCCCCACTCTTCAACTCCAAAACTGCTCTCCACCCCTGTCATCCACAAAGTCATGACCTTCAACACTACATGTAAACTAGGTTACCTTGTTTTGTAATTGGATAGTAAATTTAAACTTTTTTTTTGTTTTCGTTGTAACAATATCTCCACATAAGCAAGCAAATCCTGATGCAAAGGCCACAAAAATAAAAAAATAAATAATTTGTATCCTTATTTTAGGTAGTTATTAATGTGTGGCTTCATTGACATATAAAAAAAATCCTTGCCTCCTACATGCCTGAAATAGTGTTTTTGGTAGTTTAGGAAATTCGCTAGGAAAAAAAAGTATTTCCCTCAACTTAAAATGTAAGCAAAGCCGTGGGCAAACTTTAGTACCGTTGTTAATATGTCCAAAATTTGAGAAAACTCTCTGTATAGTACAATATTTAATATCAAAATTCACTACAATGCAAAATTATTATTATTATATAGTAGTATTGTATCCCAGAGTGATCATTTACAGGAACTAGAGGATAGGAAGTTTGATTCTCTGCAACTCCAAATCCTTGATAGGAACCTCGAAGCATAGAGTTAAAATTAAGAGTAAATAGCCAGAGCTATATTAATGGTAATTGCTTCAGTTAGATATCATATTCTGAAAATTGAAAAATGACACCTGGACACGGGAATTGAACCCTGGATCTTTGGCTTAGTACGCCAATGCTCTAACCACTGAGCTATCCAGGATTCGTCCCGTGCCCAGGGTCATTCTTCACTCATATTTTAAGGCAAAGTCTATGATGGACTTAGCGGAAATCGTCAGCTACAATTAAGTGATTTCTTAATATCACAAGCCATCAGATAACGCAGCCATCCGCGACTCGGTAGTGGCTTATTACCAAGTTGTACAATTAATATAATTGTAAGGGAATGCATATATATTAAGAGTAAATAGCTCAGAGCTATATTAATGGTAATTACTTCAGTTAGATATCATATTCTGAAAATTGAAAAATTACACCTGGACACGGGAATCGAACCAAGGACCTTTGGCATAGTACAATTTCTGCACGTTCATCACAGAATCTGCCTTCAAATATGTGTGAAGAATGACCCTGGGCACGGGACGAATCCTGGATAGCTTACTGGTTTAGAGCATTGTCTACCAAGCCAAGGGTCCCAGTGTAACCTTACGAAATGGACACACATGTATTAATTAACGGCCATCTACACATCACTATCTGTGATTATAATGCTACTATTATAATATTAATTCATTTTTTCTTATTTCTTGTGCAAGATAATGTTACCGATTAGCTCTTGAAATTAGGTACCAACATGTATTTTTTGATAATTTACATTCAACGAAATGAAACACTCACAAATAAGTTTAGGATACTTTTGAACTATTTATTTGATAAAAATCACGCTTTTGAACAACAATGAACAATTTTACACTATAAAAAATAAAACTGTTTTCGAGATATTGTGTGACCCTACATTGTAACAAAGTAAGATCTGATAACGATACAGACATGTTTTGTATACTAAACAGCATCAGGTTTACATTTTTAACAATGAAAAATTGATCTCACAGCACATACATGTGTTACCTATGATTTTTTTAGCACATCTCCTACATTTTAACAAAATAAAACACACTCACACACATGGTACTGTAATGTTGTTTTATAGTGTTATTTGTATTTATTTATCTTGTTTTAATCAAAATATATTCTATATTAAAATGAAACCTAGAAACACAATAATCGAGCCAAGAACTTTTGGTCTAGCACTTAAAAATGTCAAGGTCCAAAATTTAACGTAACTTAATTAATGTTTGTGTACAGCCTTAATCTGAAACAAAAGACTTTTTATTTGAGGTATTCTGCACACACTCACTGAACTGACTGAAAACCCTCCCAGATTGGGTGGGAGTCTTCCAAAATCCTAACTATTCTCCCGTCTCCCGGGAATACCTATCTGGGAGTTAGATATCTCCCGAATTTCACAAGAGACACCGAAAACCTTTTAGGAATGTTGCTTTTCGTATTTGAATAAGTGGTACGGTTTTGAAGGCTCAAGTTTAAAAGAGAGCCTGTTTTGTCTTTAAAGAACCCTATTGGATGGGATAATCTTCAGAAACTTCCTGAAACCTTCACCTAGAAGTTGAGGACCACAAGCAAATGTACAATGAGTTACGGTATATATCTTTAGAGAAGTTCAGAGTACTCTCACTGCCATTGGACGAGTGGCCGCTATGAAGTGGTTTGCTTTCTCTAAACAACTTGTAGTGAAGGATTGTGGCAGCGAGTTAAACAATATTGTTTCATTCGCGTTATCATTCCCAGTTTCAAGTGCTTTTAGTGAAGGCACATTCAGCGTGATGGGTGTATTATGGACCAAAGAAAGCAGGAAGCTCAGCCATGAACTTTTGAAAGGTGAATTCCAAGTCTGTCATAGCTACCATCTATCATGTTCTGAGTTCCACAAGTTTATTTTTTCATATAAAGAACTTTTGGCAGCTGCTTGTAGGGTTCAGAAATATAAATTTAAGGAGTAAAGTTTGATATAAAATACTTTTTGATAAGCTTGAATGTTGTAATTAATATTAGTTGTATTTCAGTTGATAGTTAAAGTTCAAGTTGCATTAGAATATTGTTCACTCTCTTGAACCCGTATTTTTGATCTCCCAGAATTTCATGTTGNAAGGGCCCGGCATCCCCCCCCCCCCCCCCATTTCTTTTTCCCTGACTCATTAAGTCAGCTCTGTGACAGGGAGAAACATTTCACCAATGATTCAGTTTTCGGCTACCAAGAATTGAACCCGGAACTATTAGTTTAGAAGATAGACAAGATACCAACTGAGATAAGGTGTTTGAAAATATTTTGTTTACATACTAAAATTGTTATCAGCACTTTTTTTTAGAATCATATCTCACCATCTGCTCAGGTTATACACATATGTACATATTACGCTAGTGAGTTAAGGATGAGGAAGGTTGAATTTAGAAGAAGTGTACCTCCATTTGCTTGCAGGGATAGTGGATAACCATTTAGGGAAAATCACCCTCAGTACACCCTAACGAGATTCAAACCTCAATCTCCCTGTCATTGGCGGTTTAGTCTAACAGGAGAATGATGCCTTAGACCATATGACCACCAAATCAGGTGTTATCATTACTTATTTGTAGGGCTAGGATGTTGATGACATGTCATCTTTTTTACTGAGCGGTCTGGTGCAATGCTCCAATATATGTATATCATCTCTGTTCAAGACATCCCATTTACAAATATATTTTTATTATTTTGCATTTTTTTTGTTTTTTAATTTTAAGGGCATTTTCTTTAATTTTGGAGAATTGTTCGGTAATTTTTTTAAGAATTTTATTATTTTAGGTCATTTTGTCATGTTGCTATATTATTTTATGAAATTATGTCTCCAAACCTTAACCCTTTTGCTGCGTTAATCGGATATATCCGATCTCAGAATTATACCCATTGACTGCGGAAATCGACTTTACCCCACGACTTGTAAACTTTATCTACCCTTGCTGCAACAGTCGGAAATAGTCACAAGAGTGTTAAAACGCTGAATTTTTCATACTAGCATGCACGTGCGCCTCTGACATCTGGTTTTTAATTTCGAGAACTGCCAGTTAACAGCTGCTAAATCATAACAGTAGTACCGCTTGTTTACTTCCGCATTTAATTACTTGTAGCACACGTGCAATATTTATGTGGCGGAAAACTTTGTTGAGGGATTAATGGATTGCTATTTTATTTTTGTTCTTGACTTATTTCTTATTTTGAAATCATGCCTAAGACAAATATATGATTTTATAGACAACACTACACTGAGAAAAGTACCAAAGTAGCACAAAATTGTTCAAGTTGTGTTGATGTATACTAATTTTCAAAAATTTTCTTTTTATTACATTTGGACCATATTAGGCCAATATTAGGGCTGTCAAATCCTTATTTAGCAATTAGTTTGACACTACTGTGGGATGAAAGTAAAATAAAGAATGGTTCTGATAGCAGAATAACATTGCATTTGGGTAAAATGTGACATAAATAAAATGTGACATATACAATTTTATCGATATAAAATATATATTATTATGCGATTTATAGACACTGTGGTGCTAAATTTAATATTTAAAATGCATTACTAGTTGAAAATCACATTATTTAATCATAATCATGATCATCATGCAAATTTTCAGATTTCAAATTTTTGACCTATAATTTACATTTCTGAAGGTAAGAAGTAAAAATTAATTACGCAGCAAAAGGGTTAAGTAGTAGTTTATAAAAAAAATTTCAAAATACTGAAATAAAACATTTCAACATCATATTATTTTGCTAATGACTGGCTGAAAGTTAGTTGGCTATACAAAACCAGCCCTACACTCGCTTATGCTGGAAGCAAGTTATTTGCGGAATGGAATGTCTGGAATGTTACCTTAAGTCACAAGGACATCTCTGCCGCATACAGCCATTAGAGTGGAAGGGGAAGGGAAAGACGTGGTTTTTCCATGAACAGTTCACAGTGTGCAGTTGGTTTAGTTGTTCTGTGGTGTACAGTACACTGTAGTGTTTCAGCACCAGTTTGAAAATGCCTAAAATTAAACTTAGTGTGTAAGTTCATAAAAAAACAAATGGTAGCCGAATTTGGTGATAGTGTGTTTTCTACTGATGGAAGCATACTATATTGTAAGTTGTGCGAAACCAAAGTATCGACTGAAAGACGGTTTACTGTGACACAGCATGTTGGTCGTGAGAACGTGTGCATGCTCTTGAGCGTGCATCAAAGAAAGTAGCAGTTCAACACTTGCTACCTTCAGTTGCTTCAATATCCACCAAGTCCTCACAGTTTGTAGAGAATTTTGTGACATGTTAGTGTCAGCAAACATTCCACTATATGAACTTTCTAATCCAAAACTACATGCATTTTTAGAAAAATACACAAACTAAGAAATACCAGACAAGTAGACTTTACATAAGAATTATTTACTACTGTGCTACAAAGAAACTTTAAATAAAATAAGGTGCGGTATTCGCGGGACGAAGCTATGGGTTTCTATTGATGAAACCACTGATGCTGTGGGCACTAAGTAGCCGATTTTGTGATTGGAACATTATAATTGGATATACCAGGTTAAATATTTTTATTGACCACCGAAGTATTAAAAAAGGCCAATTACATGACAATATCTTAAACGTTTGACAGTGCTATGTTTCTTCTGTGGCCAAGGTCATAAAATATGACAATGTGCATTTATTTATAAGTGATGCAGCACCATATATGGTATAAGCAGCTGATTCATTAAAGGCACTTTAATCTAAAGTGGTACATGTCATGTGCCTAGCACGTGGTCTACATAGAGTTTGTGAATAAGTGCGAGCAAATTATCCCAACATAGGCTTGTGACGAACATTAAAAAGGTTTTCTTAAAAGCATCCTCAAGAGTTGTACATTTCAAAGCAGAAGCAATGGACATCACGTTACCACCACAAACTATCATCACATGCTGGGGCACATAGTTAAATGCATGCTTATATTATTGTGAACGTTTCCAGGTAGTGAAACAAATATTACATAGTTTTGACTGTGAAGAAGCTGTTACAATACAAATTGCTCAAGATATGTTCTCCGAGCCAAACATGGAGGGCAGTTTGGAGGCAATGGAAGATTCCATTTCACTAGTCAAACAAGTGGAGATTGGTGTTAACAACGCTCGTGGAAAAATTGCTACAGCTATTGCATGTAAACTGAAAAAAGTGCTGGACAAGAACACCGGGTATAAAAATTTGTGTCAAACCTCAGATATACTCTGTGGTAATAAATAGTCCATGGATGGGATTGAGTAGGATTTAACAGCCAACGATCTTCCCCACTTCAAGTATGCTCCAATAACATCAGTTGATGTAGAATGCAGCTTTTCGAGGTATAAAAACTTGTTGGCAGATAACCGTAGATCCTTCACTTTCGACAACCTGAGAATGATATTTGTAGTCCAGTGTAACTCGGACTAAGGTGAATTAAAAGAATTCATATTAGTTTGTGCCTATTGTATGAAGAATTTTTTTAAACATTCATTATAAGATAATTTTTTTCATTTTATGATGCATTTACTTAAGTTTTAGGTCATTTAATAAAGTCATTTTTTAGCATTTTAAAGTGCATATTTTAAATTTTTTTACATCATCAACATTCGGGCCCTACTTATTTGATATTTGATTATGGTAAGTGAAGCTTATTTGTTGATGTTGGTTATAGAAGATGAGAGGGGAATTATTTATATTTTAAGGTAACAAGCAGGCATGGTATTGCTAAAGAGATATCTAAATGTAATAAACTTTTTTTTTTGCAATCTAATTTTTTTATCTCTTATCATTTTTTGAGTTTCAAATGCAGAAAATGGATTCAGTGTGTCAATTCTGCATTGTCTGAAAATACAGATGATGATGGTGTGAGTATTATGGTCAAATAAGTGCCGTAGATATTCAATCCAGTGTTTCATAACCGTGTAAGGAGAAGACATGTGTTCGAATCAGAGTATTTGGTTCACTTTTTATTCTACACAAAGTTCTTTGATTTAAACCTTTTAGTTAAATGTCCAAAGTCACAAATATTACAGTATTTGTATTAGGTTTTTTTTTCTTCTAAATTTCGTGTGTTTTACTGGTTAAGTGGCAGCCTTAAATATTCACAACAGTATCATTCATTCACTGTGGCATTCCTTAATTACACCCTCAAGTAATGGCCGTGAATACTGTTGATTTATTTATTTATTCCTTTTACATTTGAACAAAGTTGTTTTGTTTAGCATTAAGATAGTGATGGGACCCTTAAATCCTTCGAATCCCTAAGGATATTTGAGATGAGGATTCGAGAAAATTTCAGAATAAAGACCACAATCTTAACTACACAAATTTTTTTTTATTTTTGAAGTGAATTTTGTTTTAGAGCTCTAATACTGCTTATTGGTGAGTCAGAATCAATTATAATTATAAGATGAACTCAACAACCAGGCCCAAGACCAGTAATTTAACACTTGACTGAATGTATGAATTTTATAATGAATGGATTATAAGAAAAAATACTAACAGTTAGTTACTATTTGTATTTAATATTGTTATATTATTTATATTTACTCTTATGTTCATAATTTTTTCCAAGATTAGGATTCGAAATATGAAGCTAAATCTGAGTCGGATTTGTAAAATTGTAAATTTGACCCAACTCTAATTTAAGGTTGATTATGAAGCATCACATATGGTTGTTTTTACTTTCATGGTAGTCGTCATATAATTTGAGGGGCTGTGTTTCAGTTAGGGCCCTGCGCCCTCACCTCCTCCAACAGGAACCATTAGTCGTTGAGTAGCTCCTCAGGGTTAAAGTAATGGGGCCTCACCCGACAATAAATTGAATGTCCTCTTCAATGAATGTTTATTCAAATCTTATTACTTTTATTCTCAAGCACTGCAGAGCTATTTTGGGAAATTTTATCTTGTATAATTCATTTATTTTATTTTTTCAGTGGTTATTTGTCCAAATTTATAACTTTAATGTGGGTATTTGTGCCATTTATATTGTTCATGAAAATCCATATATTTTCTTTTGAAAACTAAAAATTAATTAAAATGAAAACAATTATATCTGATGTAACATAAAGTTAATCACTTCTTTGAAGATTTATTGGTAGTTACTAGATGTTACAAAAATAGGCCTATTCTATTTTAATATTCAGTCAGGATGTCCAACCAACTATATTTTAAAATCTCCTGACCTTTCCAGGTTTTCCAGAGCCAATTTCCAACTTTTAAATTACAAACATTATTTTAATACAATCACAAATTAGTATCTAATAATATTTTTAGACACACACACATTCTGTAAACATGTAATTTTGAGGTTAAAATATTTCCACCCAATGGAATGAGCTACTGTATAGTGTGATATAAGTTAGATTTCAGTGAGCTCATATTATTATTATTGAGACATTAAAAGAATGTGCGTTACACCGGTATGGTACAGTTTTAAATTTTTTGAGAAACATTATTTTTTAGTTTTTTCTTCCTATAACACACAATAATCGAATTCACACACGTGTGTAGCCATAATTCAACTTTGGCTAAAGATATACATTAGAAGGGTGGGGAAACCACACAAAAATCACATGTTGCCTGAGTAGTAAGCTCACTGGGAACAACTGTGTTCAAAGAATCACAGACTTTTATTATCTGGAAGACAATGTTATTTTGACACTTGTAAATAAAAGTATTTTTTTGGTGAGTATGCTGTAAAAGTTCCCTGATTGTGACCAAGCAATTCCCCTGACATTTCTGTTTTCCAGGTTGCTGGACATCCTGTGTGAGTTTATATATATGTTAAAAGAGTGAAATAATAAATGACAGGCTTCATAATCTTCAGTATTTTTTTTTATACCATCCTGCCTGTGTTACTTTTTTTTTGGTATTAAATAAAGAAGCGATTAAAACACATTTAAAATATTTTTTACAAATATACCAAAAGATAATGAGGGAGGGGGGGATTTGATTATCTACCAAGGGGGGTATAAGTTGAAAAGGTTGGGAACCACTGCTTCACACCATGTGGCCACAAAGCGGTTGAAAATAATTTGAATTGTTTTTGTCCAGTGACAGAATTGTGAAGTGTAAAAATTGTGTTTCTATCGCTATTTACTGTACCTTGTTCCATAAACCATAAATACCTAAATAATTAAAAGAGGTTTTTTTAAAGAGCAGTATAAATAATACTTTGATATGTCAATAAATCACTTTATTATAATATGTGTATAATATTGCCATTGGTGTATTCATCATAGTTCAATTGTTTCTGTTGATCACACGATTTTCATTCCTTGGATGCTTTCTTCAAGACTCTGCAATTTGAAATACATATGGTTATCAAATTGTTATTTTCAGATTACTGTATATGCATATTTACTAATTACGCTAATTTACTAGGGGTATGGAAGGTTAAATTTTAAGGAAAATCACCCAAGTTTCAGTGGAAAAGCATTTCAGGAAACCCACCCTCAATACACCCAGCTGGGATTCGATCTCAGACTTCTCTGTTATCAGGAGCCCAGTCTATCGCAAGAGTGACTCCTTGGACCGTTCACCACTGGAGCCGGTGTTATCAAAGTTACATTTTTGTTTGTTGGGAACATTCAAGACTCGTAAGAGGGAATGTAAAATTAGTACTCAGCCTTCCCCAAAAATTAGAGGAAAAAGAAAATGTTAGAGAGTGGCAGGACATTAATCCAGACTGTTTCTGTTTTATGTTCTTCTCTTTCAAAGCTTACTTAACCTTTGTTTAACCTGCTTCGGTGGGTGCAGGGTCTAATGCGCTACTCCCCCAATAGACTAGACTGCCAATTATGAGGATATCAAGGTTCTAATCTCAGTCGGGTGTACTAAGGGTGGTTTTTACAAATTGGTTTTCCCATCTCCCTCCACACAAATGCAGTTACACTTCATTTAAATATAAACTTCTTAATTCCTAAAACCATTAGAGTAATTAGTACATAGGCGCATAGCCCAAACAGGTAAAGTAGCCCCATGGCTTCTTTGGTGCTGAGTGACAGCTCGCAAATGAGAGCTGACGGCTTTGAAAAGTTACCAGACCAAATTATGTATCCCTACACTGAACCATATGATCTGCAAAAACATGTGTTTAGCAGCTGTCACTTCTGACAGTCAAAATTTAGGTATATACCTAGCTGTTGACTGTCAGAAGTCAGCTGTGAACTGTCAGTCAGCACCAAAGAAGCCATGGGGCTACTGTAGTAAGACACGGCAAGCTAAAAAAAAACACTTTTGTTTACATTTTATCCTACAAACACTACAACATGTGTGAAACTTTGAGAACTTTAAATATTCACCAGCATCAACTTTAACTCGAAATTAAAATATTTCAACTTAAAATACACATTTGTGTTCAATTTTTGTCATTTTGTGCTGTTATTTACATCACAAATTAATGTTCACCATACAAAAATTTAAAATAATTAAATTAATTGCTTTGATAATAACTAATCAGCTCAAGAATGAAAATGTTAAAAATATTTGCAATGTAACATTTTGTAAATTATATGCGATTCCAAAAGTTACAGCTTTTTAAATCTTTGAACTTTGATTTGACTTTGGTAATAGTTCATATTATCTGATTCAACATAGCACACTCCTAAGTACAAGAATGTAATAAATAACCTGACTTCACTACACCAATATTGGACTGATCAATATGTAGATGTCAACTATTTACATACGTCTGTGTTTTTTGTATTTCTTAATATGAAAAAGGAATATTTCTGAAAATTTAAAACCCTGTGTCGCTGTGAAAGTGATCAGAAGATTCAACTGTGAAGAAATGAAGTCCTGACATAAATATCCTTCCTTCCATATCACATTACAGTAGTACACTGTTTTATACACTAATATAACACTATATTATACTAAAAATCTAAACTGTTCCAAAAATTAATTGTGTTAAACTTAAGTTTCCAATTATATGGCAAAGTATTGCACTCTTTATTAGAAATCCAAACTACTGCATTCCTTCAATTCTTAGAGACACTTGTATTTTTTCTATTTAAGTGTCTCTAAAAATAAGGTGCATCTTAGAATCACAGTTTTTTTTCAACCTACGCTCTCGGTAGCTCAGAAGATGGTATATTATGAGGTAGTGAAGATATATACAGCTCAGAAGAATCAGACTGCTCTTGATTCAGAAGGAAGAACTTAATGACTTACAAAATGATGTGTATGTGTATGTATAAGGTTGTTAGTAAATAGAATACTGTAATAAAAATATTTGTTAAGTGTTTGATTTTTTTTATTCAAAACTTTTATCTGTTGCTGGTACTGAAAAAAGATAAAGGTGTCTTATAATTGACAGCGACTTAGAATTGAAGGAATAGGGTAATATGAAAATTGGTGACAGGAAGGAAGGACAAGTTTTACTTTCCATCCCTGGAGTTGGGGAAAATACAACAGTGAAAATCTCAAAATGTTATGAGGTGAGGAGAATCTTGTCACTGCCCCGACTATTGGTGATAAGACACTCACGCGTAAGTCCCAGATGACTAGTTGGCCATCAAGCCCGCTGGTGCTGACTTTGGAGGCTGCCCCTTTGGTCCCCTCATACAGGCACAAGGAGGTTATGGCATTTTGGTGCACTGTCTCCAATGTGGTGTCATTGATCTCGATACGGGCCTGACGATCCAAGGACTGGAACTTGCGCATCGCACTGCAACCAGAACACACAAACTGTATGTCCAGACACACCCACCCCCACTCACCAGCAAGGATTGAGGCATGCTGATTAAATAAACATCACAACTAGAGTCGGGTCAAATCCACTATTTTACAAATCCGAATCTCCCATTTACCTTTGAATCCTGAATCTTTGAAAAAAATTATGAACACAAGAGGAAATATAAATATAATATTATAGAAAATAAATATTAACACTATTTCATATAATCCATTAAAAATATTGTTTTAAATATGGCAGCATTGACATTGCTCTCTCTAACACCCTTGAGTTTTTTACCCATCTAAAAGAACAAAACTTCATTTGGGAAAAGAGATGGTCTTGTTATTCTTTGATAGTCTGCATGTCTTGTTGGAAAATCTTTAAATCAATAATATAGTGAGCGCAAAAACTAGTTAATAGTCCAACTAGAGTTAGCATGTACTTTTTTGTAAGAACCATAGACACTGTGTAGAGAACAAGTTCCAAATTCCAATAACTCAGGATCTTGTGGAGAATCTTCCTTCAAGTAACTTTTGAGATCACTTAAAAATGTGAGGTTTATATTGGGTCCATCCATGGAAACTTGGAAGCATATAAAGTTCATTAATATATTTTGAGCTGTTGCATGACCTAAAAATCAATATGTTAAATAGCTTGTATGAATTTCATTTTCACTCCAGAAGCGAACAACAACATCCATCTGGGTCTTCTGAGCCACAGTATATATGCTCTCATCAAATGAAACACAATAAAATGAGCATTGCTTAGCCATATTTGCAAGCTCGCTTTTGAAAAAAGGACCTAGCCCATACACAATTACATATCCAAGTTTATCTTTATGCATTTGAAATTTCTGGGCAATATCACTATCGGAAATCATTACTTTAAAAAGATCACTACAAGCAGAAGAAGGTGTCATTACTTGATTAATAGCCCACAATATGGCAGCACGAGAAACTTCATCTTTGACAAGAAAGCTCTGAATAGAAAAACTAGGTCTAGTTTCAGGTTTCAAAACCATTTCATGGTCATTAGGACTAAAATGTACATCTTCATGTAGGCCTACAGATGACACTGCAATTTTGGTCGTAGGGACCAAGTCCAATATTTTTTTGCTCCCACTAGCAGCTTTCATTCTGTCAACATGCTTCTTTCCCTTGGCATGAGATCGGATTGAAGATATTCCCATGTTACTTATATCAAAGTTAGTTTTACAAAAAGAACAATGGCCTTTACTTTTATCACAATCCACTTTTTGTAACCACAGCCAAACTTTAAACACTGTACTGTCCAACCAATCATCTTTAAAAGAGGTTTTTCCCCTGAGTTTACTCATTTCTTCTTAAACAAAAGGTCACAAGATAAACAAGTGGGATCTGCAGAATACTCAAACCAGGCCAAGTTTAGGAACAGTAGTTTTTCTTATGGGCGGATAGAGGGGGGGAGGAGGAGGGAGAGAGGGCAGGAGTGAGAGAGAAGGGGGGATGAATTGAAGAACAAAACAAATACTGTACTGTGCCAATGGAATGTCAAGGTGAGGCAGGTACACCAGTAGTTTGAAGTGGTGTTTGAGCTTGAGCAGCTACTAGTAACTCATTACTCATAATATTTACTGCTGGAAAAAAGTTTGGTGGGGAGGGTGGGGGGTAAGAGGGAGGTTGGCTGCTAGTGTATTCAAAAAAGTTATTTGTTTATTTGTCTAGTATGTAAGGGGGTTTATTTGTCTAGTATGTAAGGGGGAGTTGGGAGGGAGGGCTTAGTGTAGACTGAGAATAGAAAGGTCAGCAAGTGAGGTAAATATCTCCACTGCAAGGTCATCTACAAGGTCAACTAACTGTGTGGCAAAGAAGATAGACCAGAGAGGAAGTAGTTGAGGGGTGGTCAAAATAGAACTTTCAGTAGTCCAAATAATATCAGGGGTCTCAAAATGCTTAATCCAACATTTCACTCAATGTAAAAAAGTTTGATGTTCCGTTTGGTTCTGAGTCAGTAAACAAAAGACAAACAAATATTTATAATATAGTGGTGTGTTGTGATGTATGAGACGCCCTGTGTCAGTTGTAGGTGGGTTTCTGAGAATTTATCCCTCCTCCCATACCTTTGGATGTACTGGTATAGAAATTCAAAAGAATGTTACAACTTTAATAAAGTTAACGTATTGTCACCCATATTGAATGTGTTTACTTTATCTACCGAGTCTGTTCCTATTGTACAGTTATTGTATTGTAAATATTTTCTAGTTTTCTTTCTGGTTAGTTTATAGAGTAGGTATTTTTTCCACAATGATCTGAACTCACAACTTCCCCTTCCTGCTAATTTTAGTCACGTTGTTTTTAGTCAGAGTTTTCATTAATCGAAGTTAGTTTCGGCCCCATCCACCTCCAATCATCGAGAACACTGTAGATTAAAAACAATGGGAACATAAATGGAAGATTTTTTAGCACTGCATATTACTACATGTTTGGGTTACACACACATATGAACTAATTACACTAATATGTTAGGAATGAGGAAGGTTGAATTTAGAAGAAGTTTACCCTGCATTTGTGTGGAGAGGGAGAAAGAAGGAGAGAGGGGGAGAGAGGGAGGGGGGAAGAGGGAGAGAGAGGGAGGGAGAGAGAGAGAGAGAAAAGGAGATAGAGGGAGGGAGGAAAACCATTTAGAGAAAAACACCCTCAATACACCAGACCAAAATTCAAACCCCGATTCCTTGTCATTGCCAGTCCCAGTTTATTGTGAGAGATGCCTTCGCACCATATGGGCACTGAAGCGGGTAACATTGCTCTATCGTTGAGTTACCCAAGCTCACTATTGATTATTTACATAGAGACTAGTATACTCGTCTATTACATGTTAGCCATCAGAAGTGTTACCTCAATCCTCCAGCCTCTTTCTTCTGAGACATGTCCAGCTTAGAGTTTAGGTAGAGTTGCCCTGCTTCGTTCACAGAGTACAGCATTGGGCAGCAGCTGTGGCCCTAGGAGAGAATACAAACTGGTCAGGTTGATGTTTTATGCAAGCAAGCGCTGACCAACCTACTCATTGTATGTGTGTGCTTGGAGCCGATAGTCTGTAAGAGGGGTGTGCAAAGCTTCAAAAACTTTGACTTTTCTTTGAATAGTAGTTTACTTGGACTTTGATTCGAGAGTAAATTTCTGGATTCAACATTTTTATGAAAATTCGCCATAAAACTATTTCAAACTAAAACACATACATATGTTTATTTGAAAAAAATCTGCTGTTATTTCCATCACAAATTAGTGTTGATGTAAAAGAAAAACCGGAAATAATTATAAAGTACATTTTGTTATAGTAATTTAATTTATCATTTTAAGACAAAAATATTATCTTTAATATATATCATTTTGTAAATCATATTGAATACTTAGATTAACTAAACTAAGGAGAGTATAATATTTTTATACAATAAAATTTTTTTTAAATATTCAAACTTCATTTCAGCTTCGGTAATATCTCATATTATTGGATTTGACTTCACCTTTAATTGAAAAGGTGGATTTAGCACACTCCTAGCATATTAATAAATAATTTAAAGTTGGGTTGAATTCACTATTTTACCAATTTGAATAATTTTAATGTATTTTTATTTTGTTTAGTTACATATATACAGTATGTTAATTTTAACTTTAATATTCTTTGCGACATTTCAATTTGAATTCTGTTAAAAGTAAAAGACTTGTATGCACTTGTTTAATGATGAATTGGCCAATACGCAACCACCAGCAAATGTGATTGTCCAGAGGTGGATGTAGCAACCTCACCACTAAGTCAACTCACCGCGGCCACGAAAGAGTTGTTCCCAACCCATACACAGCTCAGGAAAGGGAGGAACTCCGTTTTCAGTCGGGTGACAGACGACTGTCTGTTCGCGTCTGCCACCGAGACGGAAGAGTCATGGCCCACCCAGCACAAGCGGTTGCCATCGCCGGAAAACGCCACACTGTGCACCCAGCCCCCTGCGGGGACACAGCACCAAGACAAGAGGTACAATATGTTTGGTATTATAATGACTAGAGATAGGTAGAGTTTAAAACTAATCCAACATTAGAGGGTAGCTCTACTATATCTTGTCAAGGTTGTGGGCGAAGTTTCAGAAACTTCAACTTGACTTTGTGTAACTAGTCGCCTTCTTCAGTCTTCACTTTCATCTTGTTTCTATGGGTTGGTACATGGCAGTCAGGGAGTGCGATATAGCATCAAAAAGAACTCATTGGGGGCTTTAGATACTGGTGGGAGTGGGGAATTTAGGCAAATAACAAAATTATATGTTGCTGAGGTTAAGTTATATTTTGTATTTAGATATAGTAGACGACATTACAGATCTCATAATGCACTTTACTTACTCGCAATTTATACTTTAGCCACCAAGCTAGCGGTTGATACTATATAAAGAAAATGTTACGCTAAACTTTAATACATTGCCTAGAATGCTAAGGTAACTCTTTAAAATGATTATATAGTAGAGTCTTAATAATTCGACCTAAACGAGACCGAGAGGTGGTTGGATTACTGAAATGACGGATAATACGAAAACAGGTGAAGTGGGGGTGAGGGCAGGGTAGAGAAACAAATCTAATTACTGTAAATAGAAGTGCAGAATAGGTATGAAATAAGGTTTGTTAGTGATTATTCTTTTTAAGGCTCTAAGTGTTTCTTCAATTGAAGGAAACACTTTTTTTCTCTCTTTTCACTAGCCATGTTTCTCACAGAGTAAAATTACATTAATGGGAAAATGAGAAACTCAATGACAGTATGAACGAGTACAGTGCAAACATTCACTGAGGCAGGCGAACAGAGCTACAACCAAGGAGGTATGTGACTCACTGGCAGACAAAGCAGCAATGGGAGTGGAAACAATAGTATGGGTGCGTGTGCAGCACAGTAGTGTGTGACTCACTCACTAACAAAGAAACGACAGGAGTGGGCAAATAATATGCATGTGTATACTGTACAACAATGTAAATTGCACATCATGAGGATATGTCAGATTATCGAGACTCTGCTGTACTTTTGACCAGAACATGTAGCACGTCCTACTCGTCCAAGTGCTATTCGTGAAGTGTGTGTATCCAACACTTCCTTCTCCCACTATTATCAAAAGACCAGATGCTAAAAGCTACAGGCTTATTGGCCAGCGAGTTCGCGCCAACCCTCACATTTATGCTGTGAAGCAACATGTGCATCTTAAAATAGGCCACAGCTTTCGAGTAGAAATAAAACAAAACAAGCACTAGAGCAGGCTGTTCGAGGAAAACATCTTTAAGACAAGACCGTAGGCTGCTGCAGCTTTGTAAAAAAGATATAAATGCTAATTGCAGTAATCTTCTCAGGGAACTGGAGTCTTCCTGTGATAATACTAACATAACTGAGCGAACTGTGTGCAACCCTTTAAATGAAGCAGGCCTAGGTTCCTATTTTGCGATCCGCAAACCTCTGTTAAATGAGAAACACAAAAAACGACTTCAGTTTTGCAAGGAACATTTAGAGTGGCTTAAAGAATCTTGGGAGAAAGTAAGACTTTGTTTAGATGCAAGGCGTTTGAACTCTAGAATCATCGCTGACCGAGAGTCACCTACCAACCCGGAGGAGTTACTACAAACCTTCCAGTACATTAAGTGCCTAAGCACCACCGATTTAGCCCAGGGATATTGGCAGATTCTTCTTCACCCAGATGACCAGAAGTACACCGCTTTCTTATATAATTCTCGTTCTTATCATTTTTGTGTTCTACCTTTTGGTCTGTCCAATAGCGTGGCCGAGTTTACCAGAGCCGTGGACAGAATACTGGGACCAGCAGTTTCTACATTTGCCCGAGCTTATGTTGATGATGTGCTTATCACTAGTGAATGTTTTGATTCACATCTAGACCACCTGGCAATCGTTTTGGAAAGATTTAGATTAGGCGGAGTCACACTTAAACTCTCAAAATCATTGTTCTGCAGGGAGCATGTACCATTTCTCGGACATATTTTGACTCCGACAGGCATTCAGACAGACCCTGAAAAAATTAAATATATTCAGAATTTTCCAGTACCAAAGAATGTGACCCACCTTAAAGGTTTTCTAGGCTTTTGTGGTTTTTACCGTAGATTTGCTCAAAATTTCTCAGAGGTTGTGGGTCCTCTATTATTTCTCCTAAAGAAACAATCTCCCTGGATTTGGACGGCAGAGTGCCAGGCTGCTTTTATTAAGGCTAAGGAATTATTTTTAAATTGTCAATTTCTTTTTCATCCTCTTCCAGGAAGACCTTTTTGGGTGACAGCGGATGCGTCAGGTTATGGCATTGGGGCCAAGTTGCATCAGTTGGATGACAAGGACGAGAGAGTAATCGCTTTGGTCAGCCGAACTCTCAAGGAGGCTGAAAGGGCATATACTGTCACTGAAAAGGTGTGTCTTGCCATAGTTTGCTGTTTGCAGAAATTTAGACTTTTGATTTTAGGGCAAGACATCAAAATTTTAACAGATCATAGATCTTTATCTTTTTTGCAAACTTGTAGGTTGCTTAGCAACAGGCTGACCCGGTGGACTCTGGCTTTACAGGAGTTTACTTTTGAAATTGTCCACATTTCGGGAAAAAATAATTACCAGGCCGATTTTCTAATCGTTTCCCTCTGGACGACAATGGACAGTTAGTGACCGAAGAGAGTGGAGCTCTTGGCCTAACAATAGCTAAAATCAATTTGGATCCTGATTCTAAATTAAAGAAGGATTTTAGGGATATGAGAGTCTGGCAGTCCGCAGATCTTGAGCTAAGTAGATACATCCAAATTTTAGAAGGTAATGATTTTGACCAGGAGCCTAAATTGTTAAGAGAGAGTAAGGAAGTGCTATTTGTTGTTTGAAGGTATTCTGTTCCGGAAAGCTGAAGGAGACCAGGTGAAATTCAGAGTTTGTGTTCCCAAGGAGTTGGTGCCAAGACTTGTGAGACACGTTCACATGGTGACAGGACATTTCGGGTCTCAGAAGTGCTTTTGGCTGCTCCGTGAGAACTATCATTGGCGCAACATGGAACGATTAATCAGGCAAATTCTTATATCTTGTGATGTGTGTCAAAAGGCAAAGTATCCCAATCGCAGGTGCGAGGGAGAGTGGCAAGTCATTGTTCCCGATGGTCCGGAAGATTTAATTGCAGTTGATTCATTTGGCCCTTTGCCAGTAGCTAGAGCTGGGATGATATATCTATTTGTGGTGCTTAACGTTTTTTCAAAATTTGTAATTTGTTATCCTTTGCGGAAGGCCACAGCCGCTGTTTGTGTTAGAAAGATCCGTGATGATTATATATCTAAATTTGGCTCCCCCCGTAGAATCCTGAGTGATCACGGATCTCAATTTACCTCCAAAGTTTGGGTAGACGCCATGGCTGCTTTGAATATTCAAGTTAATTACTCATCAATTAGACATCCTCAAAGTAATCCCAGCATGTTAATATGATCATACTAAAGAACTAAATTTATAACACCTTATTGTTTTCCATTTGTCTAGGCCTAATTTAAACTCTATGTTAGAATCAAATGTTTTAATCATAAGAAAGTGTTGGGTTTAATATTAATCATAAGTTGTATAAATCTTAACCAAAGTTGTAAGCAATATTTGTTTTAAATTTTAATTCATTAACTTCATTTTCGGCCTTTAACTTTTAAATCTGGTATTATCATTTTCGTAAAGTCTTTGTGGGAATCTTAG